>PVKV010006890.1:39925-100917 GCA_004027835.1 Alouatta palliata | reverse complement strand
AGAAAACTCAGGTCCAAGGCATAAATGCTGAAACTTTAAATCTGTTCATTGACTCTTTACGGGATTAACTTTCTAAGTATGCTTAAATTCTGAGGCATTTGTTTGAGATGGAAGTTGGACTCTTTAAGCCTAATCAGGAGCTATTGCTGTAGTTTATTTATAGTTCAGAAGGTCAAACTGATTCACTTAATTGGAAAACGCTGCTTCCTAGTTTATGTGCCTATTGATGTACTGTACATTTGAAGCGATTAGTTACCAGGGTAAGATTCTAATATGATCTTTGTTAATAAGGTGCATTCTCCATAATGGGCTGTTTGCAGTTTCTAAGAACAGTTTACAGGATGTGCTTGGTAATCAGTTATGCAGTGCAATTTCCATGGTGGAGAGAAGGATCCACCTTAATTGGAATAGCGCAAAAGGCTGAAATCTGAGAACATTTTAGTAGTCTGTGGTTGATTACTTGCGAAGTTCCACATATGCTTTTAAAATGGGAAAGACATGTTTGTACAACTAGCCTGACATCATACAATTTCCCTTTGGAAAGTTGCAGTACAAGATATAAACATGATGAGGGAAAGAGTGCATGAGTGACATAATGGAAAACTGTTTGTCCATTTAGATAAATATTGTTCATAGAATAACCATCCCTCATTCACTTTGCAACACACACACACACACACACACACACACACACACCCCAGTGATACTTTATTGGTGTATTCTTAGAATTCCTATTAAAAAAGAGTACTGCCATTAAAACCATTTGATCAACCTATCTTTTTAAAAAATACCGTTTGTGGATTATCATGATGCTTAAGGGGCATGGAAGACAAGAGTGGCTACCTGAAACAGAATAAACAAAATATACTTTTTCAAGTGAGTAGCATGATTTTATAGAAAGTCCCCTGGACTTGGAGCCACGCAGCCTGGAATCAATGTTAACTTTACCACTTATTTGCTGTGTGACTTGGGTCAAGCTAATTAACCTTTTTGAGGTTCTGTTCATTTATCTATGAAATGAGAATAAGAATGGGTACTTCGTAGTTGTGTGAGTATTATATAAAGTAGCAGACAGCCTGCTTTTCTGTAACGAGAGTTCCTAAGATAATTCGAAATAAAAATAAAAATATTAATATAATAGTTTTATTATATTTATTTTCCAATAAAACTAGTGATTTTAAGGACAAGGGACCTTCAGACTAGGAAAAAAGTTATTTTTCTTGCAAGAATTTAACTAATAAAATGCTTTTATAACTATAAATGCATAGCTATAAAAGCTAAACATCAGGTTCAGAAGATAAACATCCCTAAAACGACATCTTTAACAGTTTGTTTCATTTGCTCAAGAGCAATGGTTTGCCTTTTCTCACTGCCACAGTGTTTCTTACACATTTCTATCACGCAGTCATATTTCCAACAAAACACAAAGCCATTAAAATAAACTACCCCTGCTGCTAAAACATTACCGTATCCTGTGTCACCATCCAGTTAAAAGTGGCCTGCATCGTGCAGACATTTCCACTTCTGCACACTGAGAAGGCTCACATGCCAGGATTCTTAAGAATCCAAGTTTCACACTCTATTGCAAACTTGCTGATACATGATCTGTGGTGGGGCCATGGAACCTGCATTGTAATAAGTACCACCCACAGTGCCTGGTGGATCTGATGTAAGAGGTCTGTAGAAAGCACCTTGAGACTCAATGGCAAAATGCAAATTACATTTCTTAATTAATCTATATCCTAAATTATATCATATCTAATCTGCCTTCTGAACCCTTGGGCTTTAAAAGAAATGCTTATATTTTAAAATACAAGGCACAGGACATTAAATTAATTATATGATGTGGAATATTATTTGATTATTTTCTCTTTCCGTTGGGTAACTCATATTCTTACAAAGCTAGGCAGTGGAAACAGATCCATCATGTAAGTTGGTCCTGGGGATGAGTCATCATGAGGTAGCTTCCTGATAGTGGTGCCTGAGGAGTGTGCTGAGGTTGAGAATAGTTCTTAATCAGTACTCCTGAGATCGCTGTCTCAGGTGAGTAAAACCATGGAGGAGGCTTCCAAGGATTTGCAGCAGTGGATCGAGAGGATCATCAGAAAAATATTTATTGATGTGCTTGTGGAATCATAATTTTTACCCGAAGCTGGTCTGGCCTGGTGAAGTAGAGATGTGGAGATAACAAAATCTTTCCTATAGATCTTTAAAAATAATTGTAATATTAATTAACATTAATAGTAATTATATTTCAGAAGGAAATTTATTTTGAGGTTTTCTGGTTTAAGATATAAATGAATAAGGAAAATGTATGTTAGAGAAACGACATGGAGACTCTGGTTAAAGTAAGTGATCGTTTTTTAGTTTATATTTTGTGAAGGGCTACATGTCTAGATACACAGCTTCTTAAAATGGAGGCTTATCTGTTTAAATAAAAAAAGCAATTTGAAAAACAGTACTGGTCTGAAAACAAACTCAAATCAATAATTTTACATTTTCAGGAATTAGATATAATAAAACCTTTCAAACATTACTACAACCAAACTGCCTAAGTTATCTAACTCAAGTTCTTTCCAGACTATTTCTTTGTTCAACCCAAAACAATAGCACCCAACATTAACACTACATAAGAAGGAAAATCAAATTGTGTTGATATTTCCTGTAAATTATGCCCAATAAGTTTTTACTTAGCTTTTTCCTAGAAGTTAATGATGGTATAAGAGGGATAAGATTTTTTAGAATAGTTGTTTTAAAAACAGTGTTGAAAAGGAAATATCAGTTACTTGCACATAAGTGACAATTCATGCTTAACAATGGTGTGTCAATGCTTCTCAGTGAAATGGGTATGAGCCTCAGGAGCCCTGTGTGCTGTGACCTGCAGACACAGAACGTGCGTCCATTTCTAGGCTCTTTTTATTTTCAAAGTTTTCACACTCATCTCACAAAGCATTTTTTAGATGTTGTATCCTTTATTTGATGTGATAGACAAACAGATGCTTTCTGCCTCATGTTTCCTCACTCTCCTTGCTAAGTGTATATTGCTTTTTCTTCTCTCTCTCTCTCTCTTTTTTTTTTTTTTTTTTTGTACCAAGTGTAATATTAAACCTTCTCTGTATGTGGAAAACTGATTCATAAGCCTCCTCTGTTAAGAAATGTTTTTTTAATTTGTTTGTCTGTTTGTTTTTTGCTGTTCTGCACAGGACTATTTTCTGAGCAATCTGCCTCTATTTTTCTTAAATCTAGTATACGCATGTTCTCAGAATGGAACAAATAATTTTCAAAATTTGAAAGTAGAGGCTCGCTGACACATCGTTGGCCAGTTACCAACAGGCATCTTCGTGAGTGACAGCAGTGCTGAGTACACACACACTGGAGCTGGCTCTTTCCTTCTGGTGGGAAATGAAGAGAATCCATATGTCCTGAGGATTCTACATAAATAAAAACTGGTTATAATTAACGTCCTTTGATATTTCTATAACTTCCTTATGAAGAATTTCTATAATAAATCAATTAATGTATTAGAATCAGTCACACAAGTTACTAAAGAAGATGAAATGTTGGTGTGGTAGTACCATAGAAAATATTAGACTTTAAAGTGAGGGTGCCTGATCCTGGTCGCATCCATGTTATTTAAGGAGTAGTGATCTGAGGCAGTCTTATGCTTTCTCAAAGCCTCTGTATTCTTGTCTTAAACTGAAAATTATACTCGACCTAAGCCACATTGGGTAAGAGAGCTGCCCAAGATAAAATATGTGAGAAGTCAATAAGTAGTCTTGTTTTCCTTTAGGTTATCCTTCATATCTGATCATTACATGAATATAGTAATAGACAAATAAAAAATAGGAGA
Organism: Alouatta palliata; assembly: GCA_004027835.1. NCBI lineage: Eukaryota > Metazoa > Chordata > Mammalia > Primates > Atelidae > Alouatta > Alouatta palliata. The sequence goes on along the minus strand of PVKV010006890.1, from coordinate 97,067 downwards.
AACTGCACTCTTGCCTTATTTATTTTTAGGTGGAAAAATAATTTAGATCATTAAGTCAAAACATGAAAAAGAAAAACCCAGAAGGAAGCTAACAATTTTAAGATGAGTATTACAACCATTAAAGATAATGGAGCTACAAGATCAAGTCTGTCTGGTTTCCTAGTTCTTCATCTGTTTCCCAACACTGACTTCCTTTAAAATTACTGAAAACTAACAAAGCGTAAAATATCATTTTCACTACATTTGTCTAATTTTTCGGTTATTTTTAATGTCCTATATATTGATTTTCATCTCTCATATTCTTTATGACTCTGGAAATGGTGAATAATTTAAGTGCTTGTGATTACAAAAGGCAATATTAGGCCTGGTGGGGTGGCCTGTAATCATAGCACTTTGGGAGGCCAAGGCGGGGAGATCAAGAGGTCGAGTTCGAGACCAGCCTTACCAACATGGTAAAATCTCATCTCTACTCAAAATACAAAAATAAGCCAGGCGTGGTGGCACACGCCTGTAATCCTGGCTACTCAGGAGCCTGAGAGGCAGGAGAGTTGCCTGAACCTGGGAGGCAGAGGTTGCAGTAAGCCGAGAACTCCAGCCTGGGTGACAGAGTTACAAAAAGAAAAAGGCTATATTGGATAAAAAAGGGTAATAGGCCTGCTGTGCTTGGTCCCACCAGAATCCTCCCCAATTTTTTTTTGTGAAGAAAATGGGAAAAAATGTTTTGTTCATACCAATCAGTTTGTGTTTCAGCAGTGCCTAGAGATCATTTATTAATAATTGATCCTAGAAAGGGATCAGTGCCTTTCTAGACACTGTTGAATATATGTGTAAATATATATAGATCCCTTTCTAGGATCAGTTAATAATAAATGATCCTCTTCTAGGATCAATTAATAATAAATCAATTAATGTGTTAGAATCAGTCACACAAGTTACTAAAGTAGATGAAACGGTGGTGTGGTAGTATTATATAAAGTAGCAGACAGCCTGCTCATCAGTAACATGAGAGTTTATCTTAGAAGGGGATTATTATATAATCCAGGCAAAACGCAACACAGTGCTGGTAGCAAAGCAGGAGATCCAGCTTGGAACCTAGAACATTCTGTTTGGATAGTGTGGTTCCCATATCTCCTTTTGCAGCTACCCAGGGGATTATGCCAGAGCTTTGGCTGGTGTGACTGTGGGTACCAGATGCTTAGAAAGCCTTCACTCAGGACTTCCCAGCCTGGTAGAGTGTACCTAGTGAAGACAGAAACCATTTCCTATCACCTGAGTATCTTTTTCTTAAGCAACTTAGAGAGAATTCTAGAAATAACACTAACTGAAAAACTATAGCTAGTTGTGCTTTTGTTAAAACCTGTATCCTTTGAACTTCTTTGCAATGAATTATAATTTGCATAGGATTTTATGTTGAGATCCTTACTTTTATCAATTCACAACCCCAGTTGGACTAATTCTGAGGACATTCCTGGTACACCCAGGCAAGTATTTCATCAGATGGATTACCAAAAATAAACAAATTTTTAACATCTTTGATCATAATATAATGATAAATTTTACTGACATGTTGTGGCCTTTTTATTGAAACCATGTGGTTCTACATGGTTCGGGAGGCCTGACAATCATGGCAGAAGGCAAAGGAAGAGCAAAGGCACATCTTACATGGCAGCAGACAAGAAACGATGAGTAGGGGAATTGCCCTTTTTAAAACCATCAGATCTCCTGAGATTTATTCACTATCATAAGAACAACATGGGAAAACCCCACCCTCATGGTTCAATTATCTCCCCACCGGGCACTCCCATGACACATAGAGGTTATGTGAGTTACAATTCAAGATGAGATTTGGATGGGAACATAACCAAACCATATCAATATGGCTCTCAATTTTATCTCCTGCCATTGATAAAGAACAACATTCACACGTTTCTGATCAGTCTGAACTCACTTAAAAGTAGACTAACAGATCAGACCGGAAACTATCTTTTGGAAATGGTAATAAAATAGGAAACTTAAAAATTGATATTGTGCAAGGTTTCATAATAATACTGACAAGTAAGAGTTTGCTTATATGTTCAATAATGTCGAGGAAGTATACAATTTTCAAGACATGCAAAGAATTCATTGTTTATGATATCAGAAAAGAAATATACAACATGAAATTGGAAATAAGAGTTAAGAAAGAGTGAGCAGAATGAGAAATAATGATATTAGGTTTTCAAGATGATATTGAAGTGTGAAAATAAAATATACATATGTGTTGTGTTTATATCTATCTAACATCCTATCTATCCATCTATCTATCTATCTATCTATCTGTCTATCTATCATCTATCTATCTATCTAATCTATCTACCTATGATCTTCCAAAATATGATGTTTCAATTTTGGTTGCAGTTTCTTTTGAAAACAGTAAGCTAAATCAAAATAGTATTTAATAAGAAAACTTGACAGTTTTTACAATCAAGAAGGCTAAGAAAAGAAGCACTGATTTTCAGAAGCACTGTTGAGAATATAAAGTACTGAACTAGTCATTACCCTTTGTTAAAAAGATAAAAGAGTTATTTGAAGACCATGTATATACCAGTTACCATAAAGACACAATGAATAAAGAGCATTAGACTTGTGAAGTTAGAGTTCCTTTTATGATAGCACATACTCTGTCTTGTCATAATAAAATTGAATTTGTGGTTATTTTATTTGCTTAAAAAAAAAGCTTACTTGTGATAGTCTACCTTTTTAACCTATGTTTTGTTTTAAATTTTTTATCACTCTTTTTCTTTTTCTACATAGGTGCTTTTTAAAATAAGTTTTCAATGGAAAATTACACTTACCACATTTTAATAGAAAACTTTATTAAAAGCCTTTGTAATAGGAAATTAATTTACTTACCTAACTTGCTATGTACACACCAATACTATGCTAATTAAACCAGTATATGTTCCTTATTTAAATTTAGTCTGTAATTTTACCACTTGTTAGTGAAAAGCCTTACGATTTTGTATTCTCCTTATAAACCAGTAATAAAAATTAATTGTAATTCTAATAGATTCTTCTCCAACAAAGCATGAAGATTTTTTCTTCCACAAAGCAGTTAAAAAAACAAAGTTGGTGTTTGGGATTAGAAATATAAGAGCTATATAGCAAAAGAGACACCCAGAGGATGAGAATGAGAATAAACAATAAGAAAAACAGAGATGAATTAGGTTAAGATTTAATCATTCATTTGAAATATTGTGGATAAAAGGTGAGGGAGCATGAAGAATGAAAAAGCAGATATCCAGTCTGGCTAATTTCTTCATTCCTATGTCAGATTTCAAGAAAGTTCATGTCTCCCTTTTCTAAGATGACTATTTCATACCTTAAATACTCTTCCCCAATACCACCAATGTATTGCATAAATTGCCTTATACAAATCATTAGATAAGCATATCATTGTCTTCCCACAACAAATCTACATAATAACTTTAATAATTTGCATCTACTTCTATGTTTTCCTGTACTCTGTTGCAACTGAAAAATTGAATCTTGTTTGATGGAAATCCAGTTCTTGTACAAGTGTTTTGGAATCGTTTCCTTGCAATCTTTCAAAGGAACATTGTTCATTTATTCAGTTAAAATAAATTTACTGAGCACTTATTCTCTGCTATACACCATGCTAGGTACTGAAACAACACTGATGACTACAGAGAAGCATAATCTTTCCACTCATTGAGCTTCCAGTATGTTGGGAGACTTACACATTCATCAAATAATCATGCAAATAAACACTAACTTATAAGTGAGAAGGCTATAAAATATTAATGTAATGAGAACTCATCAAAGAAATCAGAAAAGAAGTTTCTGAGAAAGTGACATTTGAGCTAAGATATGGAAGATCTGTACATATAAACTGTAACAAAAGAAAAGGGAAAATATTTCCAGAAAGGAAAAAAAAATGGAAAAAGTATTCTAAGGTCCTGAAAATGTCCAATGTTAAGAAAATAAGTGGGAAAGTAGAATAAATTAGGCTGAGAAGTAGGAAGAGGTCAGAAGTGGTAGAACATTGTGGGATATATTTGGAAAAGTTGTTTATATCCTAAGGTTAGTGAGAAGTTATTGGAGGGTTTTATACAAGGAAGGGAAGAATTACTCCATTAGCAATGCAACACCATATTCCAGGAGAATAAAATGAGAAGTAGATATGGATAGAGCACTCAAAAACAGCTTTTGTAGTTTTTTGCAAAATCAGACGAGATTGTAGGCTGAAGTTTGAGAGAAATATTAAGAATTTATTTCTTTTGTCTCATCAATTTCAGTGCATAAACTGTTCTAATTGGATCCTGCATTCTGCTTCCATTTATTTGCTGCCTGTTCATAGCCAAACTCTTTCAATGAATTAATTACATAAGAAGTACTCACATTCTCAACTGTTATTAAACATGACAAATGCAGAATTTTACATTTATAACTGAAACAGATCTGGTAAAAGTCCCAAGATACTGCCATACTTTAATAATAATAATTTAACTGCAAAATCTGTTAAATTATTTTGTCATCTTATTTCATATCTAAAAATGCATTTGACCAAGTTGACCAATGATTCATACAGTAAGTGCATTTTTCATTCATCAAATAAATATTGAGTTTTTACTGTGTGAAATTTACATGTTTTGCTAGGTATACAAGAAATAGATGAGTCTAGTGGTTGAAATAAACAGTAATGAAAGAATTATACAAATAAATGTAAATTTTCAACTAAGATTAAATTTATAAAAGTTACTAGGATCTCATTCAGGCAGTGTCAACACATTATTCCTTGACTATCATTACTCATATTCTCCCACATATCTTTATGATAGATGATGGATAGAGATCAGACAGAGATAGATTAGATAGATAGATAGATAGATAGATAGATAGACAGACAGATAGATAGATCAAAATATTTAAAAGACTACCACAAAAGAAAGAGAATCTATTTACAACAAGTGAAACTAAAATACTAACACAGTTGAGCTAATCAGTCTTTGAGACACATGTATGTTGAGAGAGATTATCTATCTATCTATCTATCTATCTATCTATCTATCTATCTATCTATCTATCTATGTCTATCTATGCTCTTACTTACCTATGGTTCGAAATTACAAAGTGCTCCACGGCAAGGCAGGGTGGGAAGTAAGTAATAGAAGGCGGTGAGTATACACTTCTCTTGAAAGAAAAAAAAGTCAGTGACGGAGTTAAATTTTTTTTAAAGAACACAGGAAATCTGATACACTATAGATAAAATGGCAGAAAAGAAAAAAAGTGGAGATACAAAAAAACAAGCTTATTGTTGATAGAATAAAAGCATAAGAGAGGTAAGATGCTACTAGTAAGAGCAGAGGTGAATTGATGGATCATTTTAGAAAGAAAAATATTTCATATTTTGCAGCAAGGAGAGAGACATCAAAAAGACTAGATTTTTCTGTTATAGCTATAGAAATATGGTATGAGTATTAATATAAAAATATTAAGCAAATGTGTACTATAATAAATTATTGTTTTAAACTGGGCAAATCCCAAAACATGTAACAACCAGCTATTAATATATTAGCTTGTTCGAAAGATGAAGCTGCTCTCTGAAAATATCTCATATTGAATTTATCTGCAATGTTGTTCTGAGTAGCTGAACTCAAATTATACCACCCAAAACTCATCTACCCCTGTTTAAACACAGATCATGCAGGTATTGATGCATTCATAAAGTAATTTTCTCAATAATGATCATCTCAAATTTCATAATCAGTTTTATGATTTTTTTTTTTTTTTTTTGAGACAGAGTCTCACTCTATCCTCCAGGCTGGAGAACAGTGGCAAAATCTCAGCTCACTGCAACCTCCACCTCCCAGGTTCAAGCAATTCTCCTGCCTCAGCCTCCCAAGTAGCTGAGATTACAGACACCTGCCATGACACTCAGCTAATTTTTTGTATTTTTAGTAGAGATGGAGCTTCATCATGTTGACCAGGTTGATCTCAAGCTCCTGACCTCATGATTTGCCAGCCTTGGCTTGCCAATATGCTAGGATTACAGGCGTGAGCCACCACAGCCAGCCTCAATTTTAAGATTTTAAAAATATGTTGATTGGTTGATTGTTTGACTAGGTAACGTTAAATTCTGCTTCTATATTCTTCCTTTTTGTTTTAAACACACTTGTGTGCATACTTGCAGACACACACACACACGCACACGCACACACACACACACATCAAGCCATTTCCTAATTTTTAAGATTAAATGTTTAGTCCATTTAATTTTCTTCTTTATCTTTTAATGTAGAAACTATTTAAATCTATGTGTTTATATCTAGATACAGCTTTTGTAAAAAAGATTTTATTTTTATATATGATAAAATTTCTTTTTAAAATATTGTCTGTCTATATAATTTTATTTTTTTCTATGAAAAAATAGTAGTTTAGTGGAGCTCTTCTGTCATCTCCAGAAACTTGGGAGACCTTTTTATATACTTTGTTTCATGTATAAGCAAATAAATATGCTCATCAAAGGTACTTTTACCAGAGACAGATGGTAATCTCTTATTAAGATTATATTCCTTCATGTGATTTTTTATACTGACTTACTTTCTTATATTTTCTATGATATCCTTACATATTAATTAAATATTATACAAAGACAAATAAGATTACTGTGATTTTTTTTTTTCTGTTGAGTCTGACTTGGGGATGGTTATATAATTGGTTCTGATTTCTTCCTTAGGAAAATCTATTCATTCCATATGCTAATACATGTCTTCGTCTTTCTCGTCTCTGTCTTTATCACTTTTATTCTTTTTTTTTTTAAGATGGAGTCTCTGTCTGTCGCCAGGCTGGAGTGCAGTGGCGTGATCTCGGTTCACTGCAACCTCCGCCTCCCAGGTTCAAGCAATTCTCCTGCCTCAGCCTCACGCCCAGCTAATTTTTGTATTTTTAGTAGAGACGGGGTTTCACCATGTTGACCAGGATGATCTCGATCTCTTGACCTTGTGATCTGCCCGCCTCGGTCTCCCAAAATCACTTTTATTCTTATATATCTAAAAAACCTTTTTTAGCTTTGTCTGCTACAGCAATAATTTGATTTCCTACAATACCAACCATACTATTTTAATGTCTTTAATGTGTTGATTCAGTTATTGAATTTTATATTTTCTTATTTCTATGAGATTTTGTTGCATCTACATTATGTATTTCATTTGTACATATCCCACATGTTACTATTGCCCTTATCTATTACGTGCCTATTACTTCCTTTTCTACTTTTCACAGGCCATGACTTACTGAATTTTACTTAGAACAAGCATCGATTTATTCCTCTAGTAAATAATTTTTAGAGACAAACGTTTTAGGATTTTTTTTGAAAATGCTTGATATCTTTTATGTTAAAAAAACTATCATTCCTATTGTCTCCAGATTCTCTTTCTTTTCATTTTCTTTTTTCCTATTATTGAACAAGGAGAAACCTATCTGAACTTGGTTTTTCCTCTCTGACAATGCATGTGGTACACAGTATTGCCTAATATTTGACAAGTAGAATAGCAGATTTTACCTCCCATCGATGACCCTTGAAGAGCTCACTTTGTTTCCTGAAGATGTTCACATAATGGAGTGCTGCTGATCTGACATGGGAAACTTCCAGCCCCAGCAATCAAATTATCTAAATACACCAGATAATGAGATGTGGCTTTTTTTTTTTTTTTTTTTTTTTTTTTTTTTTTTTTTTTTTTTTTTTTTTTTTTTTTGACAGATTCTTGCTCTGTTGCCCAGGCTGCAGTTCAGTGGTGCAATCTTGACTCACCTCTCCCTCCCAGTTCAAATGATTCTTGTGCCTTAGCCTCCTGAGTAGCTGGAATTACAAGTGTTGGCCACTGCACCCAGCTAATTTTTGTATTTTTAGTAGAGATGGGGTTTCACCATGTTGGCCAGGCTGGTCTTGAACTCCTGACCTCAAGTGCTCTGCCCACCTCAGCCTCTCAAACTGCTGGAATTACAGGTGTGAGCCACACTGTCCAGCCACAGATGCAGATTTCTTTGACCAGGTACCACATCTAAAACGTTGATAGAGATCTCCTCACATCTCTGTCTTATCCCGCCTCCCTGCTGACTACCTAGTACAATGAATTTCCTAAGATGACTATAGGTCTCAAAATGCAATTATTATCTTTATCCCTCTATCTGCAAGTAGATATAAGAAGAAAGTAATGGAGGATTAAAGTTGGAGAGCACTAAGGGCAAATGAGTTTACTCAGTTAAAGTCTTTCTCTATTTTTTAAATTCCAATTCTATTGAAAGTTTTACTGTTTTACATGTTTTGTAGAAATCTGAGTATTCATAAATACTTCATATTACATGAGATAATATAAAGGAACATATAAAATCAGATTCAGTGGATTTAGAGATCTTTCCCAGTACCAACTTCTACTAATAGTGTCAAGGATACAAATATTCATAAGGTACAGGTAAAGCATCAAGAGTTTTGGGACTTTCATTACATCTATTTATGCCCTTTCTTTTAGCACCAAGCATGCAATGGCTCAGGTTAACAGATGAAGTTTCCAAAAAAGGTGTATTGTCATCTCATTTATAGAAGAAAACATTTGGGTTTTGAAACATCTCCATGTTATACACAAATTACGGCATGCCTTATGTGGCATTTCCAGAGTTATGCTCCATTAACCCATAGTGTATTAATCTGTTCTCACACTGCTATAAAGAACTGCCTGAGACTGGGTAACTTACAAAGAAAAGAGATTTAACTGACTCACAGCTCTGAATGGCTGGAGAAGCTTCAGGAAACTTAGATTCATGGTGGAAGAGGAAGTAGGTACATCTTACATGGCAGTAGTGTAGAGAGTGTGAGAAGGAAGGAAAGGGGGACGAGCCCCTCATAAAACCATCAGATCTCATAAGAACTCACTCATTATCATGAGAACAGCAGGGGGAAAATCACCTCCGTATTCCAATCACCTCCCTTCCTCAACACATGGGGATTATAATTCTAGGTGAGATTTGGGTGAGGAAATAGAGCCAAATCATATCACATAGATTCCAGGCATGTTTAAGCAATTCTAGATAAGTAAGTATACACTTTTAAAAGCATTCCATAGATTATTGATACTCCTCCTGGCAAAAACTCTTTGGTTTGTTTGCCAGATCTGTTACTAGCTTGCTAATAAGAAGATCACATCTAGTCACCTGTCTTCTCCAAACCTCCCACCTCAGAACTGTCCTTCTCTCCATCCCCGCTTGCCAAAGTGAGTGAATGATCAAAGATCTATCTGTTTTCTACTCATTCATGTCCATGTTATAAGGCAGAGGTTTCCAACCCCTGGGCAAGGACCAGTACTCGTCTATGGCCCATTAGGAACATTAGGCCCATTAGGCCCTCAGAGAGGGAGGTAAGCAGTCAGCAAGCAAGCATTACCACTGGAGCTCCACCTTCTGTCACTCCTGTCAGATCAGTGGCAGCATTAGATTCTTATAGGAGCACAAACCTTATTGTGAACTGTGCATGCCAGGGATCTAGACTGTCTGTTCCTGATGGGAATCTAACTAATGTCTGATAATCTGAGGTGTAAAAATTTCATCCCAAAACCATCTCCCACCCTTCCTTCCTGGAAAAATTGTATTCACAAAACTGGTTCATGATGCCAGAAAGGTTGAGAACAGCTGTTATAAGGGCTATTTGTGGATAGAACAATTTTTTCATGGATTACTAATAGAATGACTTTTTACAAATCATACTTCTGATTAGTCTATGTACTTGCTTGTTTAGCCATCATTTAATAGTAAAATCGAAATTCCAGGATATAATCTCATGGCTGTCTACAATCTGTCTCTAAATATTTCCACTTGATTTTCCTCTCTTTTCCTGACACTCAGTAGGTTTTTACTAGATATTCGTTGACTTGAATGTGTTTGCTTACCTATAGTAAGGCAAGAACTATATTCACATTTAGCAATCAAGAGAAATAAAACTATGCCCTAAAGAGTTACAAAGATACATCCTTAATAAGCCTGAAATATTATCAAATTTACCTTGTTAGCAACTGGAGGAAAAGTGAATTAAGCTGATCACTTTAATTGAAAATGAAATCATACCAAACCTAATTATACTACCGCACAACATAGACCCTCCACACAATGAAGGCATTCATCCTACTGTTACAGACCTTGTAAACACTGCTGGTAGTCTGGTAATATTTCATTTCCTTCAGACTCTCCAAATACAGTAAAATTTATTGATGCAAATAATGAGGTCAAGTAATGAATTTTCAAGGTCATTTTGCAAATAGGAGCAAACATTGTCTTTTGACTCTTCCTGGATGTCTCTGCATAATGGGTTTCTTCTGCTGAATTCATTAATTTTCTCATCATGCTGTAAACCAATTAGGTCTTCTGCCTACCTTCATTACAACCTGCATTTATATAATTCATATTGGATGCTCAAAACACTCCAATAACTTTGGGTAACTAATCTATGAAATAACCTTTTGAAGAAAATACAGAAAAATGTATCCACCTTCTTATCATTTTCAAAGATGCAGAGTTGTGACTAAATTTGCTTCTGGTATGTAAAATGAACCCAGGACCCATGTTTCTGACAAAGTGTTTGCTATTTCTCTATGCAGATCTAAATTATTTTATGAAAATCTACAAAATATTTTCCTTTGGGCTCTTTTTACTTAAGGGGAACTACAAGAATATATATATATTTTGAGACAGAGCCTAGTTCTGGCACCCAGGCTAGAGTGCAGTGACACGATCTCAGCTCACTGCAACCTCTGCCTTCCAGGTTCAAGTGATTATCATACGTCAGCCTCCTGAGTAGCTAAATAGTTGGGACTACAAGCATGCACCACCATGCCTAGCAATTTTTAAAAAATTTTTTTTTATTTTTATTAGAGACAGCATTTCGCCATGTTCGTCAGACTGGTCTCAAACTTCTGGCCTCAAGTGATCCACCTATCCTGGTCTCCCAAAGTGCTGGATTTAGAGGCCTGAGCTACTGCACCTGGCCAGAAAAAAAAATTTTTTTAAGCATGACTACACTGTGTATACATGTGTAAGCACATTAGAAAAACGGCACTGGGAAGAAAAATGTTGCCTTTTGATATTCAGTCTTTCCAGATGAGTTATTTACAGATAAATCTTTTTAGCAGACACCCTTTGTCTCTTTCTAGACTTACTTCATTCTTTCTTCCCTATTGCTTTCTATTCTTCCTGCTGGCTAGTTATTTATAAATCTGATTCTTACAAAAAAGTAAAACCATAATGAAAGATAGATTGGGATAATTTTTGTAGAAGTTAAATAGCTAGACATTCTGAATTATATAACAAGATGGACCTTTATAAGAAAAACTTTTAGAAAATTTAAATTGTTGTTCAAAACAGTAAGAATCTAGAGTACCTAATCTTCAGCACATCTGTTGTTTCAAAGATGAGTGTGTAAAGTTCATTCTACTTAAGAAACTCTAATATTGTCTTGCCAAGCTCTAGGCCTGTAACAACACCCATACTGCAATTGCTATTGTATCTTTGCCTTCAATGAAACATCAAGGTGTGAATATTTTGAGTCTACTATGTCAATATAACATCTAAGAGATTTTCCTAGAGGACTTGTTATTTGTACAAAATAAACCTGACTAGGTTACATAACTGTAGGGCTTCAAGAATGTAAACAGTCTCTCAACTCTTTTGCCCTACTTTCATCATCCCTAATTCCCTCCAGCCAATGCCTTAATATTTACCCAAAGGAGAAGAAATCATTATATAAGAAAGATACTCATACTCAAATGTTTATCACAGCACTATTCACAGTGGCAAAGATATAAAATCAACCTAATTGTTCATCAGTGGAGGACTGGATAAAGAAAATGCAGTATATATATACACAACAGAATACTACTTGGCCATAAAAAAGGGTGAAATCATGTCATTTGCAGCAACAAGGATGGAACTGTAAGCTATTGTCTTAAGTGAAGTAACTCAGAAAAAGAAAATGAAATACCAAACTTTTCACTTATAAGTGTGACCTAAACAATTTTTACACATGATCCTAAGAGTGCAGAGTAATAGACACTAGAGAATTGCAAGCACGGGTGAGTGGGAGGTGGGGATGAGGGATGAGAAATTACTTAATGGGTAAAATGCACATTATTCTGGTGATAGTTACACTAAAAGCCCAGAATTCAGCGCTACCCAATATATCCGGGTAACATAAGTACATTTATATCTGTTACATTCATACAAATAAAAATAAGCAAATATTATCAGTACAGTGATATTTTTTGCAAATTTGTTGATTTATCCATCTCTTGAGAACTCTGTATTTGTTTTCAATGTTCATTTTTATATTTATTTTCTTTAACAACAGAGCTAAAAGTTTATTTCTTCTTTCTACCGTTCTACTGATACTGTCTAATCAGAAAGAAGTCAGTATCCAAACTGCCCCACAGTAAGAAGGGAAGACAGAAAATGATCAGTTTCCATTGACTGACACAAATGCATATGTTTGTTGTGAAGGCAGAATCCAGAAGCCACAGAAAACCACGGAAAAGAAATAGGCTTTGGTGCAAACAGTTTCACCGTTTTCTAGGGGCATCTGATGACACATGAACTTTCTCTTCTATCTCACATGATATACAGGGTCATAATTTCTGTCTCAACAATTGTGCACAAAATATTAGGTTGGAAAGAAAAGGGGTGATCAAGAATAAATAAGATTCAATCCCTTTCTTTAGATTCTTGACATATACATAAATAATAAGTAGACTAAAATAAGTTCATAGGTTATGTCTATAGCATTTAGCAGTTAGGAGGCATTGTTCATTGTGACTTAAATGAGTTCAAAAGATTTTTCATCTAAACAGACATGTAATTTGTGCCTTGAGACTTTAAATTTTGGTCAGTGAGGAGTCTGGTCTCAGATAGATTCACAGGCATGTGTCTTAGGCAACAGCACAGGGACCTGATCCGTAAAGTTCCCACGTGTGTTTAATGGTTGGCTGTTGCCATCTTGAAATATTTAATGATTTTTAAATAACAGGCTTTGCATTTTGATTTTTCACTAGGCCCCACAGATTATTTTTTTGGTCTCGAATGTAGAAGAGCAACTAATCTTAGGCATATGACAAAATTATTAGCTAACAAAACTAATCAGAACTACTACAAGATAGGGGTTAAGACAGAGGTCCAGTTAGCAGGAAACTAGCTTGGAAAGAGAGGATTGTGTCAGGTTATGAAGGTTAGGATGTTGAAGCTAGAGTCCAGAATTTGTGCTGGAGCCACTCATGAGTCTTTGCAGGATTTTGAAGAAATATTCTATTATTAGAATTCCATGATGATGTAAAGGATGGATTAAAGGAATGCAAGAAATAGAAGTGGAGGGTGTACAGGTAGAATGTTAGTAAAATAACCTTGATGAGAAATAACGAGAGCTTAATGATATGTATTAATGTAACTCAGACGTAGGGTCTGAGTTATCTCACAAATTGGGCTGGCTACCCTCTTCCTCATACTGGTACTGTGCATACCTCCATTGCCTTCAAAAAAAGAAAATGTTACTATGTGCAAGTTATTGTGCGTCCTTTTCATGTTCTTTTCCAACTTTATACTGAACACATTAGTAATCATCAAAATCATCCAGAGTGAAATCTGGAGTGAGATATCTCCCATAATACTTAAAAAAAATCTTCATAAGGTCTAGGATCACTGAAAAGCTTTTTTTTTAATGGGGAAAACACTAAAACAACCAGGTATGCAGGCCTCTCAAAAGCGCTTCCACTGCATACCCATCTTTCTTAGGTTTTATAGCTGTGGAAAGATCCTCCTAGCTTCTGTTTGCCTCAATGATATTTCAATTCTCAAGGTATTATAAGTAACTCAAATACATATTTACAATGTTAACCTTTGTTCTGAAACAATTATGTTAATTAGGAATAGCCGCTTTAACAATGAAACATTCTAACTATAGATTAAAAGTCCTGAATCAGTATCCAAGGGCTGAAAGTAACTTTTTATCTAATGATAACTATAAAGCATGTATTTTAGTCAAAGTGTTGACTATGCTGTTCAGGTGCATTCTTGCTTGATGTTATATCAACCACATGGGGGAAATTGCACAGATTATTGAGGATGCCATCCTCAACCTCAAAGAGAATAGACTTGGCCCTGAGTATAAACTCTGGCTTAACTTGCTTTGTCAAAAAGATTGGAACTTAAAAGTTGTATTCAAATAGCACCTTCTTGTCTATTTAAAAAACAGCGCCTAGATTCCTAGCTACAGGTTAACCAAACAACCATCTGTTTAAAAACCGTTAACATGAAATGTTAAAATCCCAGTTTTACTTCCAAAATTGCCTAGAAATTAGCAGACTTCTACTGATTGTGATACAGCAAATTATCATTTGAGTTGGGTTCATAAGTGTTACTCTGAAAATTCAACACAAAACACTAACACAGCCCATTTTCTAACCCTGTCCTCTCTCCTACCACACATATACCTACAAATCTTTCTCTTATCCTCTCTTCCTCACTGGGCTCCAACTACACTGGGCTCCCACTGTTTGCACATACACAGGTGTACTGCCACTGCTGAGCCTTTGCCCTAGTTGTTACCCATGTCTTGGATTCCCTTCTCCCAGATCTGCATGGCTTATCCCCAATCTCCTTCAGCACTTGGCTCAAATAACTCATTTTTTTTTATACTATATTTTAAATCCAGTTCTGTTCTCAACTGTTACAATTCTTGCTTTATCTTTCTCTGAAGCATTAGTTAACATCTTACATGTATCCTATGTAGATATCTTTGCTGAGTTTATAGTTTACATCCTCTTTCTAGAATGTAAACCCTATAAGGGCAGAGATTTTGGTTATGTGTGCCACTGCTAAATCTTCAATGCCAAGGACAGGGTTTGAAACATTGTGGGCACTCAATAAAATGTGCTATCAAACAAATAGAAATAGTTGTATGGATTCTTTTTCTGAACCCACCTCTACCCTAGAAGATTGAAGTTGAGCTTGCCTTCAAATCTAAATGAAGCAATCACCAGACAGCATCTGATGACTTTCACATATTGAAGTATCAGAGTTATCAGTCAGCCTCTGTAACCAGCATTAGTAAGTTCTTTATATTTATTCTCCCACAATTACTCTAATGCATTATTAGAGGGAAAAAATCTTACATTTAACGTACTATAGACTGTCTTAACTGTTACTGCCATAACAAAGTAGCATAGACTAAGTGGTTTAAGTACCAGAGATTTATTTTCTCACAGTTATGGAGGCTCTAATTCTGCGATCACAGTGACAGTATAGTCGGTTTCTGGAGAAGACTCGTTTCTTGGCTTGCAGATGACCCCCTTCTGCCTGTGTTATAGCATTGGTGGGGTTAGAAATAAAAGATTCTCTAATGACTCTTCTTATAAGGGCACTAATTCCATCATGAGGATATACCACCATGATCTGATTAAAATCCAGCTGTCCAAATACCATCACACTGTGGGTTAGAGCCTCAGCATGTGTATATGAAGGAGCACAACTTGGTCCATATTACTAACTCATACAGAGTAGAAAAAAATGGTGCAAAATATTGCTTAATTTGTTTCATCAAATTGTCTTTCAAATGTCATTTTTCTTTTATTTCCTCCTCTCCACCATTTTTCTCTTATCTCTCTCATTCCTCTGTATAAAACTTTTTGATGGTCTTGCTCTTGTATGTTTTCCTATCCAACTCTCTTGCCACCACCCATCCTGGTTCCCCCACCCACCCCAACTCAGGTCAAGATTATAAAAATCTTTATATGATTTCATCCCTGGAAAGGTAACATGAATTCTTACAGTTCCTAGATTTTTCACTCTCTCTAGTGAAGGGTATTTAATATAAGCAATGAATTCTTGGGCTAGCATTGCACCCTCTCATAGGAGAACTTGATGGATTATCATGCTAACAAAATCTCTGCCTTTTAACTTGGTTGTATTAAGAAGACATCTCCTCCACGTGGATGAAGGAAAATGAACGTGGGGAACTAGGGGACAGAACACTTCATCCTGTCACACTTGGTTCAATAGCCTATTTACAGACCTTAAATCTAAGGACAGGAGCAAAAAAGTAAGGTTTCTAATGTCACCAAAATAAGAAGCCGTGGCCCTAGTTATATGCACTCAATTTCCCTCTGGAAATCTATCAAATTGTATATATTAGTTTAGCTTTCTTTCCTGCTCATCATTTCAATCATGCCAAAACATCAAACATACACTTTATGGAATTTTACACAAGGAAAATATTCCAAAGAATTGGAAAAATTAGCAATATGTTAGAAAATCGTTATGTGACTGATTTGAATTGTTAGGCTCTCATACAGCTTTGTTTATCTAAACCATAACAAGCTTCAGCTTTACTATTACCAAAACTAGTTCATGAAAAAAATTATTTAGTTTTTATAATAATTAATGTTTGTTTCCATGTATTAATTAAACAGTGGTCATAAGAAATAGACAACCAGAGGATGTATTGTTTTTCCTTTGCTATTTTTTGCTTGTATTTATCATTTTTGAAGAATATATCAAGTTAAAAATTTTCATACATAATACCATTTATTGTAAATAAAAATTACAGTTAAAGGAAGATTCTTAAAGTAAGTTCTTTCATAGTTCTCTTCTTGTGCATTAACCTAAAAATGAATATGTTGTTATCAACATTACCTTTTACTTTCAAGAGAAAAATATAATTTGAAATTAAATACAATTTTAAGAAGCACAGTTCCCTGGGAAATACATTTCTCAGATACGTGTGTTGTCATTAGGGCTGTTAACACACTTTTGTTTAGGAGTGTGGGATTTAAACTTATTCCACCTAAGCAAAGATATTGGTTCTTGGCAATTCCATTTTTTATCTAGAAATAACACTTAGAGAAGGAGAAGAAGAGGAGGAGGAGGAAGAAAAGAAGAAGAGGAAGAAGAAGAAGGAGAAGGAGAAGGAGAAGGAGAAGAAGAAGAAGAAGAAGAAGAAGAAGAAGAAGAAGAAGAAGAAGAAGAAGAAGAAGAAGAAGAAAGAAGAAGAAGGAAGAAGAAGAAGAAGAAGAAGAAGAAGAAGAAGAAGAAGAAGAAGAAGAAGAAGAAGAAGAAGAAGAAGAAAAAGAAGAAGAAGGAGAAGAAGAAGAAGAAAGAAGAAGAAGAAGGAGGAGGAGGCGGAGGACAAGGAGGAGACAGCAGCAGCAGCTACTGCTGCTGAGCTCTCATCAGTGGTTCTTCCCCAGGCTGATGATTCTAAAAAGTCACCCAGGGAACTTAAAAAAATAGATATTCCCCTGGTAATTTTCTTGAAGTTACTTCACAAGCCAGCATTTGGAAATCATTACCATATTTCTTTTATCTCAAGTATCCAAAAAATAATAAGCATATTAACTAAATACTGTTACTGAAATAAACAAGTGTATTTTCAAAAACAATTTAGAGAATCAGGATAAGAGGTAGATAATACACACAAATTATGTAGCATTATTTTGTTAAATTCATCTACTTAGGTTTTCTTTCTTTATGTTTCATTTCCACTGATGCTAAACTCTTTTAAGGTACAAAAAAGTGCTAAATATCATCAGTAACAGATCATTAACAACTCTAAATACAGAAACAACATCAGACACCATACTACTTTTTTCTTTATAGTAATTTTTCTGTTGATATTATCCGACTGGAAATTATGGCCAGTTTTTTTTAGTAAAAGATTGCAGATCCTTGTGAATGTCTCTACAGTTCATACCCATTATAAGTGAATTACAAACCACCAAAACACAAAGACTTTTGTCTAGCTTCTTTTATTCTGCCTAATAATTTATTTCCAAGCTTTTTCTTTGGACACTGACAAAAAACCTATATGTTAAATCATTAAGAAATGCTGCTTGAAATTTTCAACATCTTTATGTATTATAGATTTTAATTGCAATTCAAGAAGCAGTACAAGATTGATGAAAAGGAGTAAATGCCTGAATGGTACAGTAAATATCATTGAGTTTATTTCATTTGGGGGTTTTGAGGTAATTAATCTTATACATTTAGTAGCAACTGAAGAGTTGAATTGAATTGGTGAGTTTGGGGCATTTTAGTAGACAGATAATGAGAGATACCAAGATTTGGGGATCCAAAGGATAATTAGTAATCAAAATCATAATTATAAAAAGGATTAATTTCTTGCTAAAGTATCAAATCCTAGTGGAATTCTTGTTATAAGTTATTTCTTTTTTTTCTCTCTCTCTCTCTCTTTTCATTCTGTGAACTTCTGGCATTACTCCATACTTAATATGCTTGAAATAGTCACAAAGCAAAACCTGGGACTGCAACACAATGAGAAAAGCCTGTATGAACAACAAGTGAAGTAACAAAATTAAGCATTTCTCCCCTGATGGGAAGGATTGTAGAAAAATACGCACTGTATATATATATAATCATTATATAAAACCAGATTATACCAATTCCTCCCTCTTCTCATTGTTCCTGTTTCCTAATTACCCAGTAATTCCTTATTAATTGATGACTTCAGTAACTGCTCTATTATTTTTCTCCTTTTTTCTCTCTCATATTAGCCTTCTCAAGACTTCTGTGTCAACTGAGATACATGCCTGACGTCTACATTTCTGGATATCCTTGCTTCCACCTCAAGTATTCACTTCCTTTGGTAAAGACCATTGTCATCACTGATAACTGTACATTTCTGAAATCTCAGTTCCACGTAATCAACATCTCACTCTCTAATCACTTCACTGCTGACAGATATGTTTTGGCTCTGTGTCCCCACCCAAATCTCATCTCAAATTGTAATCCCTGCGTGTCAAGGGAGGGACCTGGTTGAAGGTGATTAGATCATGGGAGCGGTTTCCCCCATACTGTTCTCTGCAATAGTGAGAGACTTCTCATCAAGATCTGATGGTTTTAAAATTGGCAGTTTCCCTGCACTCTCTTTCTCTCCTGCTGCCTTGTGTTGCTTCGCCTACCACCATGACTGTAAGTTCCCTGAGGCATCCCTAGACATGTGGAACTGTGAGTCAATTAAACCTCTTTTATTATAAACTATGCAGTCTCAGGTAGTATCTTTATAGCAGTGTGAAAATGAACTAATACAGTGACTAAAAACAAAACAAAGCAAAACAAAACACTTTATTCTTAACAGACTCTTTAATCCATTGGATTCACCAATTTCTTCACCAAGCAAGAAGAATTTTAAATGTTAGGAGTTAAAAGGATAATAAAGTTTAGACCCATTCCAAGTTATAATTCCAGGAAATAACAAAGTTAAATGACAAAAGAAAATGAAGAAAAAATTCGTGCTTCTTAATTGCTGTCTAGAGAATAATAATTTCTGACTGGGACTTGTGAAAGCATTTGAACAATGGCAAAAAAATCTGATCATATGCCTGTCATATAGATAAAGAAAAATATACAAAAACACAATCCTGGAGTATATAAAGGAAAAAAAAAGACATAAAGCAGATTTAATTATATGAGTATAAAATGAATTATTAACCTATTTGGTAATCATCTCAATTTCAATTTTATACTAAGATGTAAATAGGAACAGTTTAGTTACCAACATTATTCTACCTACAATCTTCTCAGACTGGGAAAAAATTATAATTTTTGAAATCATGACCACTTACATCTACTTTTTAAATAATCACTCAAAATGTAACAGACATACAAGAATCTCAATCCTTTGAATCCATGTCAAACAAAATATATGATTTTTTCATTAAATCTATCAAATAGTTTGGAACTATCTACATCATTTGAGATGGAACAGCTGTTAATTGTGCTAATGGGAAGCAAGAAGTGATGAATAATAAAAGAAATCATTGGCCTTCCTAAGTGCTAATTCCTAGGGAAGTAAATCTAGGCTCATTACAAATATTTCAGACAGATTAAGGCACATTGACAAGCATTTAGTGATATCAAGTCACAGAATGCAATGTCTGGAAACCTCTGTATTCAAATTATAAAGCTGTGCTATGAGACAGATACTAAATCTAATGAAGCTCTTATTTAGTTAGTCTTATATTTTATACTTGACTGCGTTGCCTATGGGAATCTTTGCCATAATTACAAGGCTACAGCTAACATTAATGACAGAACAAAGGATATTATTATCATTTTGTGAAAGAAAGTTTTAACTGATTGCTAAAGAGAAATTGGAGTATGGGAGAACTAACATCAAACAAAAGAAAATTTACAGAACACTTTTTTAACGAAATTATTCTCTAGCTTTGTATCCTTATCTTTCGGGAAAAATTACAAATATTCATCTGGAAGATTGAGAGGTACTAAATAAGCAAATGTACACAAAGCTAATGGTTTTTCTTGTCTCTAAGAAAGAAAATTTATATTAAGCACAGCTAAAGACATTTATTTCTTGACCCTGAAACAGAGCCTACTTAATACAACTTTCTGCACTTTAGAAAGCTAAAAAATGGTCAATATTGAGAAGTTCCAAAGCAGGTCATTATGATCTTGAAGATGTGTTTATATTAAAGTTGAACACTTCTTTAGGTCTCTCTGACCTGTACATAAACACTTCTCAATTGAATTTAAGCAAATTAAGCATTGCACTTGTAGGAAATTGTACAAATATAAGAAACACAAATTTTCCCCTCTACAAATCTATGCCCTCAAAAAAGAAGGATAAAGCAAAAATAGATAAGAGATTTAAGCAGAGAAAATTTAAGTATCTATGTTGTTTTTGATTTTTTAATTTTTGTGGGTATATAATAGGTGTATCTTCTTTATGGGGTACATGAGATATTTTGATACAAGCATGCAGTGTGAAATAATAACATCATGGATAATGGGGTGTTCATCCCCTCAAGCATTTGTCCTTTGTGTCATGAACAATCCTATTAAGCTCTTTCAGTTATTTTTAAATATAATATTATTATTGATTATAGTCACCCTAACAAATAGTAGGTCATATTCTTTCTTTCTATTTTTGTACCCATTAACTATCCCTACCTCCTCCAGGAGCCCCCACTACCCTTCCTAGCCTCTGTAATCAGCCTTCTACTCTCTATGTCCATGAGTTCAGCTGTTTTGATTTTTAGTTCCTACAAAAGAGTAAGAACACGCAATGCTTTTCTTTGTGTGTCTGGCTTATTTCCTATAACACAGTAATTCCAAATCCACCCATGTTGTTGCAAATGACAGGATCTGATTCTTTTTTAAAGCTGAATAGTGTTTCATATGTATACGTATCACATTTGGACACTCAGTTGCTTCCAAATCTTAGCTATTGTAAACAGCACAGCAATAAACAAAGGAGTGCAGACATCTCTTTAATATACTGATTTCCTTTCTTTTGGATATATGTCCAGCAGTGGGATCAATGTATCATATGGTAGCTCTATTTTTAGTATCTTTTTTGCGTGAATAAAATAATATACTTTCTGTAAGCAACAAAATATTGTTCCTTCAGCATCTTTTACCAATTTCAGCAAATGAGGGTTCATTTTAATTTCTTCTATGTGTCTTAGAAATTCAAAGAAAAGTCTTAACCAAGTGTGACAAACAGCATTTAATATGGTTTCTAATAACTCCCACCTCCTGGTAGTCATACATTTTTATAATGCCCTCCTATTAACTGTAGGCTAGATTTAGTGACTCTCTTCTAATGAGTACAATGAAACAATTAAATGTCACTTCCAAGAAAGGGTTATAAAGTGATGGTGGTTTCCAGTTTGCATGCCCTTTCTTGCTTTCTTGCTTGTTTGCTCTGATGAGAGGCAGCTGCCATATTATAAGCTCTTTTATGGTGAGATCCCTGTATCAAGAAACTTTGGAAGCTCTCCAGTCAGCAACCAACAAAAAATGTTCGCCATCATCACTCCAAAAGTCTCATAAGAAATCGAATCCTGACAACAACCACATGAATAAGCTTAAAAATAGGTCCTCCCTCAGTCAACCCTTCAGATAAGGCTACAACCCTAACCAACCCTTGTATTCCAGCCTTCTAAAAGAACTTGAGCCCAATGTACCCACCTGAGTTATACTCAGATTCTTAATGCACAGCAACTAATTCAAGTTTGTTGTGTTAAACCTCTAAGTTTGAGGTAATTTGTTACATTAATGATAACTAATAAAACAAACATACAAAAACCTCTACTTTGCAAAAGATTATCATTTCCTTAAAATTTAACTTTGATTTTATGTGCATAAGTAAACCAAATTGATGAAAATAAAAATAAGATGTATTTCCAATTTTCTTAAAAATAAGTTCAAAGCTAATTAGAAAATAATTACCATAAAATATCCATCTTTAATTGGACTACTTAGCATCTTATGAAATACTTCATAAAAATTTTGTAACAATACATGAAATTATATGCTTATAAGATTAAATAACATCTCTTGCATCTTAATCAGATGTTATAGGATCATTTGAAGCTCAGTGACATCTCTGAAAAGCAAGCTAATATGCCATCAATTCTGAAAAATATTGCTTTGGTTTGAATTTCTAAATCTGTTTAACTTGCTATTTTATTATTGTGATACAGTATTCTGTAAGACTGCAAATACACACTTAGCATTATGTAGCTATCTAGCTCACATACATGAAAATAATATTAAATATATATTTAAGCACTTTATAATAGCTTATGTTTTTGGTGGTTAAGAAGTAATAATTCACAGACTACTGACTTGCTTTTAAGCTCACATCTATTATCCAGTACTGGAACTTTTACATTTCCAAATAAAGAGGCTGATTCAGTAGTTTATAATTATATTACATGTGATTTAAAAATCACCTACTACCATACTTTTGTGCAAAAGAAACATTATATGAACATTACTGGAAATCTGAAAACTGGTAAGCAACTTAATTTTAAATATTAGTATTAAAAGTTGCAATTGCTTGAAAATGTCTTTAAAAATAGGTCAATTAAAGATGAGGCACAGAAATATTCTATGTTATTCCCAAACAATAAAAAAAGAAAAGCTAACAATAAAGAACAACAAAAAGTCTATAGATAGCAAAAGTTGGCATGGTTATGAAACACAGAAAGATGAGAAACAAAATATCTCTTTAGGAAAACTTTTGATAAAATAGTGTTTTAATAATTTTACATACTACAAATATTTCTTTTTTAAAAAATTTATTTATTTTACTATAGGTGCATACCATATCCGGCATTTCTCCCATGTTATCCCTCCCTTCCCTCTCCAAACCCCCACTGTTTCTCTCCTACCCCCTCCAACTGACCCCAGTGTGCGATGCTCCTCTAAGTATATTTCCTTTAGTATGTATAGGAAATGTAATTGGTAAGAGTTGTTTCCCCTTTTTTGCACAGAAGTGGATATATTTAATATGTATCTTTCTTTCCATTTGGAAGTATCAGTCTTGGGAGCACTTGGGAGATAGACTGACCTAAACAAAGCTGATCATCTTGAGCCTTTACATGGCTGGCAGGATCTGCCATTCCTTCATGTGAGTGCATCCAGTTGTTATATGACACCTCGTAATGCAGTGAAATGGTTCAACTCACTCCAGTGATAAACTGAGTTACTGAGAGAAAATTAAAAAGGTCTGGTAACTATGCCAAACTCCACGGTGATGATATGTCACTAAGAAGATGCAGTGGGAAAAGTCATCTTATTAATAAATAGCATTGAGAAAACTGGATATCCACATGCATAAGAATGAAACCAGGTCTCTATCTTATACGTTACACAAAAATCAACTCAAAATAGATTAAAGACCTAAATGTAAGGACTGAAAACTTAAAATTCCTAGAAGGTAACATAAGGGAAAAAGCTTTTTTGATGTTGATTTTGGCAATGATTATTTGGATATCACACTGAAAGTTTAGGCAATACAAGCAAAAATAACAATTGGGACTGTATCAAACTAAAAAGTTTCTGCGCAGCAAAGGAAACAATTAACAAAATGGAAAGGCAGCCAACAGATTGTGAGAAAATATTTGCAAAATACAAATCTGATAAGGAGTTAATATCCGAGATTTATAATACATCATACAACTCAATAGCAACAATAACAATAACTCACTTAAAAAATAGGCAAAGGACCTGAATAGGCATTTTTCCAAGAAGACATAAAAATGGCCATATATAAAAAGTTGCTAACCACCACTAATTATCAAAGAAATGCAAATAAAAATTACAATAAGATATTACCTTATACATGCGTAGATGGGCTAGTATTATTATCACAAAGTCAAGAGATAACAAGTGTTTGTGAGGATGTGAAAAAAAGAGAAGCCTTTTATTCTGCAAGTGGGAATGCAGATTCTTACAACCATTATGGAAAACAGTGCTCAGGTTTCTTAGAAAATTAAAAATAGAAATACTATATGGCCCAGCAGTCCCTCTGCTGGCTACATGCCCAACAGAAATAGCATGTCATAGAGATACCTGTGTGCTTATGTTTATTGTAGCATTAGTCACAACAGAGAAGATAAAGAAACAACCTAAAGGTCCATTAATGGATAAATAGATTTAAAACATTTTGATATATATAAAGGAATATTATTTTTCAGCCTTAAAAAATGTAGATACTGCCATTATTGTCCCATGGATAAACCTGGAGAACATTATGCTAAGTGAAATAAGCCAGGCACATAAAGAAAAAATATTGCATGATTTGAATTATATGTGGAATCTTAAAAAAAAAAAAAAAAAAAGCCGAACTCATAGAAGCAGAGTAAAAGCATAGTTGCCAGGAACTGGGATGTGGAGCAGATAGGGAGATGTTGGCTAATGGGTACAAAGTTGCAGTAAAGTAAGAAGACTAAGTCTAGAGTTCGAATGTACAGCATGAAGACTATAGTTAATTGTATAGTATTATACATTGAAAATGTGCTGAGAGAGCAGATTTTAGGTGCTCCTACCACACACACACAAAGATAACTATGGAAGATGAAAAATACATTTTTGGCCTACCTCTAATAATCATTTCACTAAGCATATGTCTATCAAAACATCGTGTTGTAAACCATAAATTATACAACAGAAAAAATTTCATTTTAAATATAAATGACTAAATACTTCAAATTAAAAAAAAAAGAAGATACCATATGAACATAATAACCAGAAGAAAGCCTGAGTGACTATATTAGCATGAGACAAAGTGAACTACCGGAAAAGAAGACTATTAGAAAACAAAGAGGGACATTACATAATGATAAGATGATTAATTTATAAACAATTATAAAAATTATATATATAATATATACATTGAAGTACATGTATCAACAGAATTTTAAAATATATAAAACAAAAACTGATAGAATTAAAAAAGAAATAGACCAATCTATAATTAAACTTAGATATTTTTAAATTCTTTTCTCATTAACTCATAAAATAGCTAGACAGAAATAACTATCCAAGATTTATAAGATAGAAAATCAGTTAAAATATAGAAGGTGAGGCCAATACTATCAATGTAATTTCCTAATTGATATTTGTAGAATAGTCCACGTAGAAGTAGTAGGATACACATTCTTTTCTTTTTCTTTTTTTCAACTTTTATTTTAAGGTCTGGAGTACATGTGCAGGATGTGCAGGGTTATTACATAGGTAGTGTGTCATGGTGGTTTCCTGCACAGGTCAACTCATCACCTAGGTATTAAGCCCTGAATGCATTAGCTATTCTTCCTGATGCTCTCTCTCCACCCCCACCTCAAATAGGTTCCAGTGTGTGTCGTTCCCCATGATGTGTCCATGTGTTCTCATTGTTCAGCTCCCACTTCTAAGTGAGAATATTTGGTATTTTGTTTTCTATTACTACGTAAGTTTGCTGAGGATAACAGCTTCCAGCTCCATACACATCCCTGCAAAGGACATGATCTCATTCTTTTATATGGCTGCATAGTATTCCATGGTATATATGTACCACATTTTCTTTATCCAGTCTATCATTGATGGACATTTGGGTTGATTCCATGTCTTTGCTATTGTGAATAGAACTGCAATAAGCATACATGTGCATGTATCTTTACAAAAGAATGATTTACATTCCTTTGGGTATATACACAGTAATAAGATTGCTGGGTCAAATGGTATTTCTGCTTCTAGATCTTTGAGGAATCACCACACTGTTGTCCACAATGACTGAACTAATTTATACTTAATATCAGCTAAGAATGAAATAAAATCAATTCCACATACAAGTTTCTGTGAAATAGAAGTGGTAAAAGAACTTTTCAACATGTTTTATGAGACCAGAATTACCATGATACCAAGCCAGACAAAGCATTACAAGAAAAGAAAACTATAAACCAATACTCTTCATAACATAGATGAAGAAATCTTCAACAGAAAATATCAGCATATTCAATCTAGAAATATACCAAAAGGTAATACATCTTATACAAGTATGGTTAATTTGGGAATGCAACGCTGTTTCAACATTCAAAAGTATGTCAGTATATATTTCCATATCAACCTTCTAAAGCAGGAAAATCTCACAGTGTCCTGCTCTTCTCTATCTCGATTTTCCAGTCAAAGGAAGAACACACTTGCTGATCTTTGAATAATGCTTTCTTTGTAAAATCAGGTGCTTTACACTTGCTGTTCTCACTACATGGAATGCTCTTCCCCTTATTCTTACTTAGCTAATATTATTGGTTGAATAGTTTCCTCAAAAAGATATGTTGAAGTCCTAAACACCAGTACATAAGAATGTGACCCTATTTAGAAATGGCATCTGTGGAGAGGTAATCAAAGTAAAATGAGGTAATTAGAATGGGCCCTAAGCCAGTATGACTGGCTTCCTTATAAGAAGAGTAAAGCTGGACACAGAGACAGACACATTATGTGTCTGTGTGAAGACACACAGGGAGAAGACCACCATGTAGCTGACATAATGAATCTATAAGCCAATGGAGCACAAGAGTTGCCAAAAAACTCTGGAAACCAGAAGAAGCAAGGAAGGATTCTCTTCTAGAGCAATCAGAGAGAGCTTAGCCCTGCTGATATCTTGATTTCAGATTTCTAGACTCCAGAACTGTGAGAGCAAATGTATGTTGTTTTAAGCCACCCAGTAGTTGATACTTTTAATGGTAGATCTAGAAAATTAATACAGCTGGCTTCTTATTACCATTTATATATCCATCAAAATGTCCCTCTCTATCCCATTCACCCTACCCTGTAAGAAGTTATGTTATCCTTAAAGAAATCGGCCGGGTGCAGTGGCTCATGCCTGTAATCCCAGCACTGTGGGAGGCCGAGGCGGGTGGATCATGAGGTCAGGAGATCGAGACCATCCTGGTCAACATGGTGAAACCCCATCTCTACTAAAAATATAAAAATTAGCTGGGCATGGTGGCACGTGCCTGTAGTCCCAGCTACTCGGGAGGCTGAGGCATGAGAATTGCTTGAACCCAGGAGGCGGAGGTTGTGGTGAGCCGAGATCGCGCCATTGCACTCCAGCCTGGGTAACAAGAGCGAAACTCTGTCTCAAAAAAAAAAAAAGAAAGAAAGAAAGAAAAGAAACCACCAGCCTCCAATCATTCTGGATCTCAGAACCCTACTTCCTTCAAAGCATATGTCAGTCATGATTATTTAAGAAAAATAGAAATCATTTAATGCATTTTAAGATAGAAGGAATACAATTTAGAGAATTGTGTACAAACATTGGTAGGGAAGAGAAATAAAGATCAGAGAATATCACTGCTCATTTGGGAAGTCAGGACTTCTGAAAATCAATGCTTATTATCATATACCTCCAGTGCTAAGACAAATTACTTGCTGAGAAACACATTATAACATCCCACATCTGCTGAATCACATAACATCTGCCTGCCACTGTTGGAGAAACGATATTGCAGTTTCTACCACACTTCCTTAGTTGAAATATTTCACTCATGTCTTTTGTTAACAGAATCTAACCTAGAACTTGCTGGACTGTCTAGCCATTCTGTTAAGGGAGAAAGAGCAGGAAAATTCAGTTGCCAATAGACAATGAGGCTATCAAACCTTTGGATACTAAATATTTGTACCTAATATTTCACCTTGACTTAATTTCCAAACAATAGTGGTAATGACATTATGCTTCAACCTAATGTGTGGAAATTATCCTTGATACAAGGATGCACAAACAGTAAACAAAATTTCCGCCTATTGTATTTTACTCATTGCTGAATGACATTTATTTCTCTTCTAATTCACTCATATTCTGTCACAATTTGCCATAGATAGCCTATACAACAACATACAAATTAAGTTTAAGTTACACAAGTAATCTTACATATAATCATAGTTAAAGGCTAAAGGATAAACATAAAGTTAACATATGCAAATATATGCATAGCAAAGCACACAAAAATAAGCGTAGCTACTAAGATACTCATTTTCATGGCTGGGCAGAAAGTCTGTTGGCATCCAGATTTTTTATTATTTTGCTACCCATTTCATGTTCTTTTTGCCTTCTATTTGGGGTTCATTACTTGTTTGGATAATGCAACACTTTAATTGTGAATCATCTGAGTTATTAATGGCCATAACTTTTTTCCATGACTTTTTAAAAACTGGACATAGAAATATAATGAGGAGTTCACATAAGAATCTTCTGGGAGATTAGCACAACAAATGAAAGACTTTGAATTCCATGCTTAGGGATTTGAACTTTGTATTTGTAGCAGAGTCCTTGACACTTTCTAAATAGGGAAATGATATGGTATATTATCTGCTTTATTATTTTATGTTGACTTTTTCATTCTTGGTATACCAAATTGGCTTCAGAGCAAAAACCCAAAGCAAGGAGATGAGGTCAGTCACGGCCGTAGATCGGCAGTCTTTAATATGGTGCTGAGATGCAAACCAGAAAGACAGAGAAAAAATCAACAGTGCCTGTGATTTTAATTGGCTGTAAAGCCTAAGGAGTAAGAAAGTAAGAAGAGACTAAAGCTATAATGGATTTTGAGTAGGTGTGGAGTGGACAGAAATCAACATTCAAACCAAAAGGCAAGCTTTTACTGACACTTGAAGTACATCAGCAAGAAGGCCTTGGAGGTATAGTGTGAAGTGTAGTCAATTAACACACTTTTTTGGTAACTTAAGGTTATAGCTTGTCAGAACTTTTTACGGTGGATGACTTAAGTAGAGAATTATTTTCGGAAAGAGGGGAAAAACATTTACTAAAAAAGAAAAACATTTATGAAATTCTTCTTAATGGAACATTTAATAATTCAGCAAAAATATTTATAGAAATGAATTGCAGAAATAGCAGAAAGTAGAAAAATACTAGATTATCTAATTTAGAAAGTTTTTTTTTTTGCTTTCAATATTTATGGTGTAAAAAAGTTGCTGCTGTCATCATGTCATAGATATTAATGATACATTCATTTTCAAACATAATTTAAGACAAATATTATAAGTTATATCTGTTCTAATTCTTATTTGCTGAGACAGTAAATCAGGGTTTAGTCACAGACTGAGAATCACTATGAACAGTATGGAATAAAGAATTTATTCTTCCATTAATGTGTCCCCCATGGTAGGAGCTGGTAATATCACTGGAAGGCTGTTGTCTCTGCTCCTGGAGGTGGCCTGGGATGACTTTGCAGGTCAGAAGGACTGAGTGTGAAATGGGGAGAAAGAGGGCAAACTGAGATCAATTAGGACACACTACAGCCTCTCTGCCTCTCACAGCTTCCCACCTTGGGTGACCCTCAAGAGAAACCAGAACCCTTCACCGCAGAGCTGATTACATGACTGGCTCAGAACTCAGAGAAGCTGAAAGAGGTCTGGCGGCAATGGAGAGAGCTCAAATACAAAAGCAAATCTGGATTTAGTAAAAAGAGAATTCATTTGATGATGACCAGGAGGGCCTTAACTGTCCCCTCAGCTTGATTAAACCTTTGACAGGCTTCTTCCTGACCATAAGCCCTTGACCTCTCCTTACTTGAAAAAACTTCGAATTATAAATTCTTAATCTACTACTCCTTTGAAATATATGTAAAGCTTCTCCTAGCCTCTTTTTTACCACCTAGAAATTGTCTTTCTCAGAAACCTGAGAACCCTTCCCTGTGGGAGAGTAGAAGCCTAACTTCCATGGATACCAATTAGCAAACACAGATGGACTTATCACAGAAAAACATTTGCAAACTCAGGAATAACTCAAAAGTGCTGGACAGATTCCACTGACCAACCTCCCCCTCACATCCTCCAGTACTTTTCCACAAGCTTGCCCCAGGACTAAAAAACTCTCCTGCTTTTTCTTTCAGTGGAGTTGGGAAGTGAGTTCAGTCTCACTCCGCTATTAATAGCCTTGAATAAAGTCCTTCCCGCCTACTTAACTTGTCTAGTGCAAGTTTTCTTTGACAAAAGAATGACTGCAAGGGAGAAGAGGAGGGACTATTGCAATAAGGAGAAATCTGTGACTGTGAGATCTCCAAACATCTCAAGGTTAGGCAAAAACGGTTTCTCTATTACAGAAGAGAACACGAAATTTAGACAAAAAGGGGTGTGAGCCAATGGGATGAAGATGTAGCAGTTGATAGATCAGAGAATGTTTTACAGTGAGGCCAGCCAATTCTCAGATAGGGCTGTTAAGATTCAGTTGTATGCTGGCCAAAGTTTAGGTACCTGGGCAAGAAGGGAAGCTTAACTAAAGTATAATTAATAAGTATATTGTGCTATTCATTAACAGGAACAAGACCTTCAGCTAATCATTTCTGAAACAAAAAGAAATAGAAATTTGAAAGGTCTGTGTCTGGTATTGTCATAGATGGATAATTGTTAAGTCTTATCTAGGTAATATGGGAAAGAGAGTTTATTTGCCTAAGCTGTGTTCTGGAACAGGAAGGATGCATGTATGTAAAACTATAGGGTAGATTTTAATCTGATCTTTTTTTCTGGGAGCACAGGGATTGGGTAAAATTCAGAATTGTCACATAGGCGTGGCTGCTGTCGCACACTCACCTATGCTGAATTTCAAAGGATAACAACTGTTGCTATAATTCTGCCTTCCAGGTTTCTAGCAAATTTCTCTTGTGGCCAACCCTAACTCAGAACCATACAGTGAAGGAAACTCTGAGAAATACAGCTTGGTTAAGTTGATACATCATAAAATTGACTCTGAATTAAGTGAAAAAATTTGAAGCAATGTGATTCTGAACAAATATATCCCAGTAATGAGGTACCAACTGTATATGGATTAAAAACAGTCATAGTGGATAGGGTGTTATGTGTATAAAATTGTCATTTATTTCTGAAGCGTCTCTGGCCTAGTTAATGCAATCTCCTTGATGTGTCTATGGTACTTACACCTAATGTCATTAATACTTAGTGCATTCTCAGAAAAGGAAACTATCAGTAGAGTGAACAGGCAACCAACAGAATGGGAAAACATTTTTGCAATCTATCCATCTGACAAAGGGCTAATATCCAGAATCTACAGAGAACTAAAACAAATTTACAAAGAAAAAAACAAACAATCCCATCAAAAAGTGGTCAAAGGACATGAACAGACACTTTTCAAAAGAAGACATTTATGCAGCCATCAAACATATGAAAAAAGCTCATCATCACTGGACGTTTAAGAAATGCAAATCAAAACTACATCAAGATACCACCTCATGTCAGTTAGAATGGTGATCATTAAAAAACCAGGAGACAACAGATGCTGCAGAGGATGTGGAGAAATAGAAATGCTTTTACACTGTTAGTGGAAGTATAAATTAATTCAACCATTGTGGAAGACAGTGTGGCAATTCCTCAAGGGTCTAGAAATAGAAATACCATTTGACCCAGCAATCCCATTACTGGGTATATGCCCAAAGGATTATAAATCATTCTTTTATAAAGACACATGCACATGTATGTTCACTGTGGCATTGTTCACAATAGCAAAGACTTGGAACCAACCCAAATGCCCATCAATGATAGACTGAATAAGGAATATGCAGCACATATACATCATGGAATACTATGCAGCCATAAAAAACGATGAGTTCATGTCCTTTGCAAGGACATGAATGAAACTGAAAACCAACATTTTTCAGCAAACTGACACAAGAACAGAAAACCAAACACCACATGTTCTCACTCATAGGCTGGTGTTGAACAATGAGAACACATGGACACAGGGAGGGGAACATCACACACTGGGACCAGGAGGGCAGAGGGCTAGGGGAGGAATAGCAGGGGGTGAGAGGATTGGGGAGGAATGGCATTAGGAGAAATACTTAATGTAGATGACGGGGCAATGGATGCAGCAAACCACCATCATGGCCCGTATATACCTGTGTAACAAACCTGCACGATCTGCAGCTGAACCCCAGAACTTAAAGTATAATAAATTTTTTTAAAAAATTAAAAGTAAAATAAAAAATACTTAGTTCATTCTATTTTAATTACTTTTTGGTGTGTGGATCTCTCAAACTAAGTTTAAATTCCCAAGGTCAGGAAATGTTTATATTTGTTTTGGTCACTAGCACATAAGATTTTACCTGATCCATTGAAGGAGTTCATTATAGGTTTACTGAAAGAATGATTGAATGAGGTAGCAAATTCTTTTGAATGATGAACATTGAATTCATGACTCTAACAAAAATATCACGAAAAAGGAAAGAAACAAGTTGGATCAAAAATAAAAATTACATTACTTTTTGTGTGACTTAGCATTCAAACCAAAAAGCAAGTTTATGTTAGTACTTTGAGTAAATCGTGAGATGATCCTAGAAGCACAGTCAACAGGACAATTATTTTGTAACCAAGGGTTACAATTATCAGAACTTTTTTTTTTTTTTTTTTTTTTTTTTTTTGAGACGGAGTTTCGCTCTTGTTACCCAGGCTGGAGTGCAATGCCGCGATCTCGGCTCACCGCAGCCTCTGCCTCCTGGGTTCAAGCAATTCTCCTGCCTCAGTCTACCGAGTAGCTGGGACTACAGGCACGTGCCACCATGCCCAGTTAATTTTTTGTATTTTTAGTAGAGACGGGGTTTCACCATGTTGACCAGGATGGTCTCGATCTCTTGACCTCGTGATCCACCCGCCTCGGCCTCCCAAAGTGCTGGGATTACAGGCGTGAGCCACCGTGCCCGGCTGTCCCTCAGTCTTAAATACATCGCTGATAGTTATTAGAAAATCCAGGAAGGCTGCCTGCAAAAGATGTTCTTATCCCAAGTCCCTGTTATTGCCCTGTCCCAAACCTTTTCCCTTTTGGCCCTCCATTTAGCTCATTCTTATGACTGCTTACACTTAATCCAGAGTCATTCAAATCTCCACAACAGTATAATATTTCTGCATAATGAAGTACATTTATTTAGCTTATTTAGCAAACACTAATGGTGGTTGCTATATGATAGGCTTTTTTTCCAAGTGATTTCCAAGTATAAATTGTATTAAAGCTCACTGAAAAATATGTAATATATGTAATATCCCATTTTACAGCTGGGAAAACTGAAGCTTGGTGAGTTTAGATAATTTACCCAAATTATAACTAATAAGCAGCAAAGCCGGTAGTCAAACATGAGAAGCCTGGATACAGAGACCAAGCTCTTGTCCTCCACATGGTGCTTTCTTCAACAACTTCAAAAAGAAACAGAGAAAAAAAATCAACTGCAAGAAATGACAAAGACTGAAAGACAGATTAAGAAATAGACCTGCAAAGATGAACAATGGCACAGAATGACAGTAATCAGAGAGAAAAAGAGAAAGACAGGGACAGAGAATGATAGACACAATATGTACTTTCAAAAAGACAGAAGCAGAAAAAAAAAATAGTAAAAAAAGACAGCAGCACAGAGGCCAAAACATTTAGGTTTTAAAATATAGTTTATTAAATATCTTGCTACTTATGAAGCATACATTTATTTTTCTTTCTGAACTGCAAGTTATTAGGAGTTAAAGCTGAAATATTTTAAGCACACATAAAGGAGTTTGCATTTAGACACAAATAATCTACATGTAAGAATGCTGAGGAATAATTTAAAAGGGAATGTGGAGAAAGCATGTTCAAGTGAGTAGCTTGGCAACAGTAGAAGTCTAGTGACACATTTGGGAAATAATTGGCAATACTGGTGTTTTTAAGGAGATCCTAGAATTTAGAATGCTAAAGAAATATTGTTTTTAAAAGGTATTTGGTGGCATGTGTGCTAACAGGACCTGGAAAGAGATATGCCTCTGAACTGGGTGAGCTGCAGACCCTAAATTGCCTGCACAAGAGTCATCCTGATGACATGCTCAGAGTGCTAATTTTATATCAGAAAAATGTACAGACCTCTTTCAGGTCATAGGAACTGCTGAAAACTTAGGAAGGAGTAGACCTGTAAAAAGCCTAACAGCAAAGTATGTACTGAAAAATTGCCCTGCTTTTTTCTTTGCATTTATAAACTCTGCTGGAGGACAGTCTCCATGTGCTAGAGCATTATTGCCATTTTTCCCACATGCTTTCTCCCTGAAGTGGGAACTTAACTACTGTAAAGTATCAGTGTCACCAAGCTGGCAGCCTGTGCTTGTCAGGTATGGTTTTTGTTCTGCAGATGGCACAGAAGGAAGGGCTAGAGATTACTGCCCATTTCCCAAAAGTCTCTGAGGAGCTTTTGAGCATCTCCATAATAAAAAGTTCTTTGTTTGGCAGTTACTTAAGTTCATTCATTCATTCATTTGAACAAGGGACAAACGATTTTCTTCACAATTTTACTGAAGTATAATGGAAGTGCAACAAACCACACAGAGTTGATCGTTTTCATCTGTGAATCCTGTGTTGGTAAATTCACCTACTTGATAAGATCATGGCACTTTTGTAGTCATCTGAAGATGTGAGGAGGGGTGAAAAATGTGAAAAAGTTTCTCTTTCATGTTTCAGCTCTCAAACTGTAAACAAATGTCTTATTTTTTTTTGGTTGTCCATTCAGTGACACACTGTCTACATTTTCATGCTTTTTGTTGGTGATTTTGCTGTTTAAAATTGGTCTCTCAAGCCTACCACTGAGGTGCTATCTGATGTTCCTAAGTGCAGGAAGTCTGCGATGTGAGTTTATAGAGAAAATATGTTGGATAAGCTTCCTTCAGGCATGAGTTTTGGTGCTTTTGGCTGGGAGTTCAATATTAATGAATCAACAATATGTTATACCCAGAAAAAGAAGAAAAAAATTGCCAATCTGTATCTGAGGCTGTTCCAGAAATCCTTAAAGTAATATTTATAAATGGAGCTATGGAAAACAAAGAAAGGTGGTGACTTTTGTGAATTAATGAGATGACAGCTGATTTTTTCAATTAAAAAAAAAAGCATACTGGATAGCATCGTTATGAAACTGAAAATCCAAGACATTTATGGCTGTGTTGCCCAAGGTCAGGAAAATGTTAAGACCTCCTTGCCTAGTACTGGCCAGCTTGTATGTTTCCAATGGTGACACTATGTAAA
Organism: Alouatta palliata; assembly: GCA_004027835.1. NCBI lineage: Eukaryota > Metazoa > Chordata > Mammalia > Primates > Atelidae > Alouatta > Alouatta palliata. The sequence goes on along the minus strand of PVKV010006890.1, from coordinate 61,684 downwards.
AAATGTTAGACTTGAATGTGAGGCAAGTTCTGCAGATGTGAATACTGCAGAGGAATTTTACAAATACCTGCTCAGTGTTACAGAGAAAAGGGTTATGTAGAAGAGCAGATTTTCAATGCTGATGAGCCTGGCTTACTTTACAAGATCCTTGGCAAATGAACATGTATAATGCAAATGACATTTCGGTTGAACAAAATGTGACCAGAGGCTCACAGGAACCTAACCCTGTATTTCCCAGGAGCAATAGCTGAGTATTTCCTGATTCAGTATCTGTGGTGACTTAATAGAACATAACTACTATGGATAAAGAGAAAAGACTATATATTTAAAGTATACAAATCAAACTATATATACATACACATACGTGTGTGTGTGTGTGTGTGTGTGTGTGTGTATGAATGGACATAACAAAAAACTGTCAGTACAAGATAATGAGTGTTTTCATTACTACCCAAATCTTTTTGTGCCTCTTTGAAATCCATTCCTCCTTCTTCTTCTATCCCCAAGCACTCATTAAACTGCTTTCCGAACCTATGGATTAGTTTGCATGCTCTATAATTTTATACGAACTGAATGTACTCTTTTTACTTTTTTAAGTCTAGTTTCATGTATTAGGCATAATGACTCTGAGATTTTTCCATGCTATTATGTGCATCAATATTTCCTTTGATTGTCAGGTGGTGTTACATAGAATGAGTAAATTCATCCACTCATGGACATTTATGTCAATTTTAGTGTTTTGCTATTACAATAATAAAAAATATCATTTTTTCAGTTGCTGTAAGGTGATTTTTTAATATATCTGCGGTTCCACCGGTCATTGTCCTGTGGTCTCTCTCTTCCCTCATCGTTGTGCTGACCTCTCTTGATGTGACTGCCTGCCCTTTGGTCCAGTGCCTGTCTTCTCAGTAATCCAAGGAAGCCACAATTGAGTACTTCTTTACTTGAGATTTTGGCACTTTTTCACTTTTTAAGGAGATTTTTTGTCATTATACACTATCATGTAGTATTAGATGTTAGAATATATTCTCAACTTCAATAGTAGACTCTAAGTTTTATACCTGTACCCCTATACTATTTATTCCCATCATTTACACTTCTTATTATGGAAAGTGATTGGCAGGGCATGTTGTAGGTGGGAATGGCAGTAGCAGCAGTGGAGCTCTAGTTTGAATGTCATCTCCTTCTTCCTGAAGTTCTGTTAGGCTCCTTTCCCACATGCATATACACAAGAGGAATGATTAATAATTCCTCAATATTCTCATTAGGGGGAGGACTACTAGCACAGCTCACGAACTAATCTATAAATAACCGAGGCATGAATTGTTTTTCTCTTAAGGTTCAGTTCTTCAGCTGTCTCTGCACAAAGAAATTCTGCAGAAATGAGTCTCCCTTTAGATAGAATTATTGTACATAACTCAGTTGTCTCCTTTCGTATTCAGTTTTGAATCGAGTTTGGACATAGCCAGTACTAATTCTATTTGCAGGTTGGATGACTGAAGTTACAGTCTAAACTCTCTTCCCATGGGCATGGGAATTTTGAGCTCAAGTTCTGGAAATGAACCTAATAATAATTAGATGTTTGACTGGAATGTTTCCATAATCTATACTCCTTAAAATAATCACATCCCAGTTAGAATAGTAGCCATGATAATGTCTTAACATACGCATACTTGAGGAATTGATTTTGCCTGAACTGACCTGGGAAGGGATGGAATTGATTTTTATAATCTTAACCCTAATCAAAAGGGGCAAAATAGATAAGAAAACAATGGTTAATTTTATTTTACTTTGGGTTTATTTTAACTAAGGCTATGTGTACCCTGTATTGAATAGTCATAACTTTTATCCATAATTCAGATAATTTGAGTATTTCTTCATTTCAGATTTAGAGATTCTTATGGCTCACTATTATTTATTGCTAGATTTTAGATTAATAATTTTCTGTAACATAACTATTATTTTTTGCACATTTGGAAATCAAACCCCACAAATCTTGATAGCTTGTGGGGTATAGGGCAAAGTTGTCAGAGGAATTTAATGAATGTACAATTTTAATGTGAATCCCCCCAAAAAAAAAAAAAATTTTTCCAAAGTGCTAGCTTACTTTCTAATCTGTTTGAATGATTTCCAGGGCCTAGAACTGCAAGAACAGTGCCTACTGTGCATCAGATACTCCATAAAAGTCACCTCGTGATGATGTTGGTAGTGGTGGTGGCTCCTCCCACACAGTCCCGTAAGGTCCTCTGTCTCCCTCTACCAGAGCAACTAGTGCTTTCCATGGAATTATATTTCATATACTTATTTTGCACACTATTGACTTTTTAAGGAAACTTGTCTTATTCATTTTTATATACTCAGAATCCAACACATTTGGCATATTGTAGACATACTTCAAATATGTGTTAAACTGTACTAGAATGTTTGAGAAATAACAAGGATACTTCCAAAACAATGAGAATTATTTATGTATTTCCTGTACAAATACTAATTTGATAAAAAACTATTAACATGTACATTGAGTAAGTTGACACTTAATTGAGTAAAATCATAAAGCAAGGGTTTTTTTTCTCTGTGACTATCCTTGCACACCTACTAGGATCTTTTCTCTAGACTCTGCAGACTCAAATCTCAAGAAGCCGTTATAGATTTTCCAGCCATCCAAAAGTTCCTGGTCACTCTGAACATAAAAGTTTTGCCTTAGTAATGAACATATCAAATTCAGTGTACACATATAAACACTCAGCACATAATTTGAATAGGCTGACTGTAGTCTGGGAAGACTGAAGTCAATCAAGGCAGTGAGCATAGTCAATTCAATAATCTTTCTCTGTTCCTCCCTCTTACTTGTCTTGTGACAACTGTAGAATTGAATCAGGAGAAGAAGAGATAAGGGGCAAGACAATCTCATTTAAGAAATAATCTGGCATTTGTGTGCTCAAGTTCAGCACCAAATCTTTTTATCTGGGTGGTTTTCTTTGAGATTTCAGTGACTGTAGATTTCCTTGTGCAGTGCCTCTTTACTGCTGGGAGCTGAATGACATCTCCTCCACTTTCTCTTTCAAAAGTACACCTTGAATGTCTTTCTGCTGAGGAGGGGCTGTTGGACATTCTCTGGGGCACCTTCCTCTTACATGATATCGAACACTCCTCTGTTCTATCAGCAAAGGCAGTGCAGCCTTTGTTACCAGTATAATCATCTCCTGACAGATTTAGATGTAGTAGTCAGGTTTCTCCAGAGAAATGAAACCAATGAGATGTTGCTTAACAGCAGGGATATGTTTTGAGAAATGCATTGTCAGGCAATTTCTTCATTGTGCAAACATCATAGAGTGTATTTACACAAACCTAGATGGTATGACTTACTACACACCTAGGTTATATGATATATCCTATTGCTCCTAAGCTACAAATATGTTATGGTACTGACTACTGTAGGCAATTATAACAAATGATATTTGTGTATCTAAGCATATCTAAATACAGAAAAGGTAATGCATTGCACTATAATGTTTTTGTAGCTATGAAATCACTAGGCACTGGAGATTTTTCAGCTCTATTATAATCTGTATTTTTTTTTAAGATGGGTTCTTGCTGTGTTGGTAGGCTGCGTTTGAACTTCTGTCCTAAAGCAGTCCTTTCATCTCAGTCTCTTGAGTAGCTGGAACTACAGGCATACAAGACCATGCTAGGTCCATTATATTCTTATGGAATCACTGCTGTATATGTGACACATCATTGACTGTAATGTCACTACATGGCACATAATAGAATATATATATGTATATATGTATGTATATATGCACACAATACAGTCTCTCCTTTGATATATATATATGGGTGTGTGCGTGTGTGTGTATAATTGACATATGGTGTATATATAGGACATATGATATATATATGTGTATATATTTTGTATCTATACCTTTTGACATATATCTAGGTGTGTACATATATAGTGTATATGTGTGTATATGTGTGTGTGTGTGTGTATATAAATGTGTATATATACACCTAGAAGTAGATATGTATATATACACAATTTAGCTATATAAATATATACATATATGTATACATGGACACCTGGATATATAGAGATCTATAATCTCTAGATATATATACAGTCTCTAGGTATATAGAATGAATGCTCCAAGATCATATATATATATCTTTATCAATAGAGAAACTGTGTGTATGTGTATATATAGTACATATATATGGTGTGTATATATAGTATATATATATAAATATATGTATAAAGTCATGGTGCATATATATATATATATATATATATATATATATATATGTATGTATGTTTCTCTTCCACACTGTTAACTCTTTAAGGGAACTTGTCATTCATTTTTATATACTCAGATTCTAACATAATGTTTGGCATATTGTATATATGTGTTTAATATATATGTGTCTAATATGTATATACAATATTAGACATATATATGACACATATATCTTATATACATAATATCTAATTTAGACATACTTCAAGCATATGCATTTATATATGTCTAATATATATATATACATATATGGAGAGACAGATGGTGAAGGGAAAGAGAGAAAGAGAGTAAGAGGGTGGGAGAGAGAGATTGATTTATTATAGGGAATTGGCTCATTCAAGTTTGAAGGCTGAGAAGTCTCAAAATATTTTGTCAGAAAGCTCTAGGCCCAGGAGATCTGATGATGTAGTTCTAATACTACCTCAAAGGCCTGAGAACCAACTGATAGTGTAAGTTCTAGTTCAAAAGACAGCAGGTCTGAAAAACAAGAAGAGCCAAAGATTCAGGTGGAATACTGAAGGCAAAAGAAGAGTAACATCTCAGCTCAGCAGTCAACAAGAAGAGTTTCCTCTCACTTGCAGGAAGGTCAGTCTTTTTGTTCTTTTCAGGTCTTCAACTGATTGGATAAGGCCTATCCTCATTAGAGCAGGCAGTCTGCTTTACTCAGTGTACTGATTAAAATGCTAATATCATCTCAAAACAACCCACAGACACACCCAGAATCATGTTTGACCAAATACTTGGGTGCTCTTTTGTTTAGTCAAATTGACATATAAGATGGGAGGATCCAAGGAGGCTGAACACACATAGCTCTGGAGTGCAGTTTCCAGGGAAAACAATGCAGAAGGTGAGTGATCACGGCATTTCCAAGTGAGTTATTACTGCCCACAGACCAGGAGATTTCTGACTGAACAGCATCATGAGTTTCCAGCATGGCTGTTTCAGCCAGCTCTGCAGGTTTCAGCACAAAAACTCACACAAATCTGGGCAGCCATTTCAACTGGCCCCTGGAACAGCTGGGAGACAGAGCCACCCATTGAACTGAAAATCAGGGGGCTGAAACAGGGAGCCAGGCGATCTGGTTCAGTGGGTCCCACCCCCACAAAGACCAGCAATCTGAAATGCTCTGGACTGAGAGTTTCGCAGCAAGCACAGCTGGACCAAGGATGGTCCAGCTCCATGGTGGTAAAGGCATCCACCATTACTGAGACAGTCCACCACTACCAAGGCAGTCCACCATTATTGAGGCAGTCTGCCATTACCAAAGAAGTCTGCCATTAATGAGACAGTCTGCCATTACCAAGGCAATCTACCATTACCAAGGCAGTCTGCCATTACTGAGGCAGACCACCATTACCAAGGCAGTTCTAACTATATCTCTGTAAAAAAAACTGCAAGGAAGTTCACACAGTAGCTGGGATGAGCTTGTGGCAGCACAGCAATGCCTCTGCTGGCAACTGTGACTAGACTAATTCTTTGCTGGGCAGGGCATCTCCGAAAAATGGCAGCAGCACATCAGGAACTTATAAATAAAATCCCACCTTCCCAGGAGAGAGCACCTGAGAAAAGAGGTGGTTATGAGTTCTGCTGCAGCAGACTTAAATATACCTGCCCAGCAGCTCTGAATGGAACAATGGAGCTCCTAGTGCAGCACTTGAGCTCCTATAAGGGAGAGACTGTCACCTCAAGCAGCTCCCTGACCCCCATATATCCAAAAAGACACCTCATTAAGGAGAGCTCAGGCTGACATCTGGAAGGTACCCTTCTGGGACAGAGGTAACAGAAGAAGAAACCGGCAGCAACCCTGACTGTTCTGCAGCCCCCACAGGTGATCCCCAGACAAGCAGGGTCTGGAATGGACCTCCAGCAGTCCTGCAGCTGAGGATCCTGACTGTTAGAAGGAAGACTAACAACATCAACAAAAAGGACATCCACTCAGACCCCATCCAAGAGTCACAAATTACAAAGACCACAGGTAGATTAATCCATGAAGACAGGAAGAAACCAGCACAAAAGTGATGGAAACATCGAAAACCAGAATGCCTCTCCTCATCCAAGGGATCACAACTCCTCACCAGCAAGGGAGCAAAGCTGGATGGAGAATGAGTCTGATGAATTGACAGAAATAGGCTTCAGAAGGTGGGTAATAACAAACTTCTCTGAGATAAAAGAATATCTCTAACCCAAAGCAAAGAAACTAAGAACACTGAAAAAAGGTTAGACAAAATGCTAATAAGAGTGAACAGCTTAGAGAAGAATATAAATGACTTGATGGAGCTGAAAAACACAACAGAAAAACTTTGTGAAGTATACACAAGTTTCAGTAGCCAAATTGACCAAGCAGAAGAAAGGATATCAGAGATTGAAGATCAACTCAATGAAATACAACAAGAAGGCAAGATTAGAGAAAAAAGGTGAAAGGAAATGAACAATGCTTCCAGGAAATATTGGATTATTTGAAAAGACCTAATCTATGTTTGATAGGTGTACCTGAATGTGACAGAGAACAAATCCAAGTTGAAAAACACTCTTCAAGATGTTATCCAGGAGAACTTTTCCAACCTAGAGAGGCAGGCAAACATTCAAATCCAGGAAATACAGAGAACACTACAAAGATATTCCTCAAGAAGAGCAACCCCAAGACACATAATCATCAGATTCACCAGGGTTGAAATGAAGGAAAAAATGCTAAGGGCAGCCAGAGAGAGAGGTTGGGTCACCCACAAATGGAAGTCCATCAGACTCACAGAGAATCTCTTGGCAGAAACCCTACAAGCCAGAAGAGACTGGGGGCCAATGTTCAACATCCTTAAAGAAAAGAACTTTCAACCTAGAATTTCATATCCAGCCAACTAAGTTTCATATGTGAAGGAGAAATAAAATCCTTTTTAGACAAGCAATTGCTGAGAGATTTTATCACCACTGGGCCTGCCTTACAAGAGCTCCTGAAAGAAGCACTAAACATAAAAAGGAATAACCCAGACCAGCCAACAAAAACATACTAAATGGTAAAAACCACAGACACAATGAAGAAACTGCATCAACGAATGGACAGAACAACCAGCTAGCATCAAAATGGCAGTACCAAATTCACACATAACAATATTAACCTTAAATGGGCTAAATGCTCCAATCAAAAGACACAGACTGGTAAATTGGATAAAAAGTCAAGAACCATCAGTGTGCTGTATTCAGGAAATCCATCCCACATGCAAGAACACATATAGGCTAAAAGCAAAGGGATAGAGGAAGATTTACCAAGCAAATGGAGAGCAAAAAAAAAGCAAGAGCTGAAATCCTAGGCCCTGATAAAATGGACTTTAAACTAACAAAGATCAAAGGAGACAAAGAAGGGCATTACATAATGGTAAAAGGATCAATGCAACAAGAAGAGCTCACAATCCTCACTATATATGCGCCCAATACAGGAGCACAGAGATACATAAAGCAACTTCTTAACCAACTGTAAGAGACTTAGACTCCCACACAATAATAGTGGAGACGTTAGCACTCCCCTGTCAATATTAGACAGATAGAGACAGAAAATTAACAAGAATATCCAGGACTTGAACTCAGATCTGGACCAAGCAAACCTAATAGAAATCTACAGAACTCTCCACCCCAAATCCATCTTATACATTCTTCTCAGCACCAGATCGCACCTACTCTAAAATTGACCACATAATTGGAAGTAAGTAATTCCTCAGCAAATGCAAAAGAATGGAAATCACAACAGTCTCTCAGACCACAGAGTATTCAAATTATAACTCAGGATTAAGAAACTCACTCAGAACCACATAACTTTATGGAAACTGAACAACTGCTCCTGAATGTCAACTGGATAAACAATGAAATGAAGGCAGAAATAAAGATGTTCCTGAAATCAACTAGAACAAAGACACAATGTACCAGAATCTTCGGGACACATTTAAAGCACTGTCTAGAGGGAAATTATAGCAATAAATGCCCACATGAGAAGTGAGGAAAGATCTAAAATCAACACCCTATCAACAAAATTGAAAGAATTAGAGGAATGAGATAAAAAAAACTCAAAAGCTAGCAGAAGACAAGAAATAACTAAGATCAGAGCTGAACTGAAGGACATAGAGACATAAAAGACCCTGCAAAAAATCAATAAATCCAAGAGCTAGTTTTTTGAAAAGATCATCAAAATAGACAGACCACTAGCCAGATTACTAAAAAAAAAAGAGAGAAAGAGAGAGAGAAGAATCAAATAGATGCAATAAAAAATGATAAAGGGGGTGTTACTACCAATTCCACAGATATACAAACCACCCTTAGAGATTACTACAAACAACTCTATGCACATAAACCAGTAAACCAGGAAGAAATGGATAAATTCCTGGACACTTGCACCCTCCCAAGACTAAACCAGTAAGAAGTAGAAACCCTGAATAGACCAATAATAAGTTGAGGTGGCAGTTGATAGCCCACCAACCAAAGAAAGTCCAGGTCCAGATGGGTTCAAAGCCGAATTCTACCAGACGTGCAAAGAGGAGCTGGTACCACTCCTTCTGAAACTATTCCAAAAAATCCAAAAAGAGGGAATCCTTCCCAAATTGTTTTATGAGACCAACATCATCCTGACACCAAAACCCAACAGAGACTCAACAAGAAAAGAAAACTTCACTCCAATATCCATGATGAACATCGATGTGAAAATCTTCAATAAAATACTGGCAATTTGATTGCAACAGCACATCAAAAAGCTTATCCATCACTGCCAAGTAGGCTTCATCCCAGGGATGCAAGGCTGGTTCAACATACACAAGTCTATAAATGTAATCCACCACATAAAAAGAACCAAAGACAAAAACCACATAATCATCTCAATAGATGTAAAGAAAGCCTTCAACAAAATTCAACAGCCTTTTATGCTAAAAACTCTCAAAAAACTAGGTATCGATGGAATGTATCTCAAAATAATAAAATTTATTTATGACAAACCCACAGCCAGTATCATACCAAATGGAAGCATTCCATTTGAAATCTGGCACTAGACAAGGATGCTCTCTCTCACCACTCCTATTCAATACAGTATTGGAAGTTCTAGCCAGAGCAATCAGGTAAGAAAAAGAAATAAAGGGCATTCAATTAGGAAATGCCCATTCAATTAGGAAAGTAAATTTGCCTCTATTTATAGACAACAGAATTGTATATTTAGAAGACCCTATTGTCTCAGCCCAAAATCTCCTGAAACTGATAAGCAACTTCAGCTAAGTCTCAGGATAAAAAAACAAAAAAAAACAATGTGCAGAAATCACAAACATTCTTATACACCAATAACATACAAACAGAGAGCCAAATCAAGAGCAAACTCCCGTTCACAATTGCTACAAAGAGAATAAAATTCCTAGGAATACAACTAACAAAGCATGTAAAGGACCTCTTCAAGGAGAATTGCAAACCACTGCTCAAGGAAGCAAGAGAGGGCACAAACAGATGCAAAAACATTCCATGCTCATGGTTAGGAAGAAACAATATCATGAAAATGGTCATATTGCCCAAAGTTATTTACAGATTCAATGCTATCCCCATCAGGCTACCAATGACATTCTTCACAGAACCAGAAAAAAACATCTTAAACTTCATATAAAACCAAAAAAGAGTATGCATAGCCAAACAATCCTAAACAAAAAGAACAAAGCTGGATGCATCACACTACCTGACTTCCAACTGTACTACAAGGCTACAGTAATCAAAACAGCATAGTACTGGTACCAAAACAGAGATACAGACCAATGGAACAGAACAGAGATCTTGAAGGCAACACCACACATCTACTACCATCTGATCTTTGACAAACCTGACAAAAGCAAGCAATGGGGAAAGGATTCCCTGTTTAATAAATGATGTTGGGAAAACTGGCTTGCCATGTGCGGAAAGCAGAAACTGGACCCCTTCCTGACACCTTACACTAAAATTAATTCCAGATGGATTAAAGACTTAAACGTGAGACCTAACACCATAAAAACTCTAGAGGAAAACCTAAGAAAAACCACTTGTGACATAGGCATAGGCAAGGACTTCATGACTAAAACATCAAAAGCATCAGCAACAAAAGCCAAAATAGACAAATGGGATATAATTAAACTACAGAGCTTCTGCACAGCAAAATAAACAATCATTAGAGTGAACTGGCAACCGACAGAATGGGAAAAAATTTTTGCAATCTACCCAGCTGACAAATGGCTAATACCCAGAATCTACAAAGAACTAAAACAGATTTACAAGAAAAAAACAAACAAACCCATTCAAAAGTGGGTGAAGGATATGAACAGACACTTTACAAAAGAAGACATATATGAGGCCAACAAATATATGAAAAAATGCTTGTCATCACTGATCATTAGAGAAATGCAGATCAAAACCACATTAAGATATCATCTGACCCCAGTTAGAACGCCGATCATTAAAAATCTGGACACAGATGCTGGAGAGGATGTGGAGAAATAGGAACATTTTACACTGTTGGTGGGAGTGTAAATTAATTCAACCATTGTGGAAGACAGTGTGGTGATTCCTTAAGGACCTAGAAATAGAAATTCCATTAGACCTAGCCATCCCATTACTGGGTATTTACCCAGAGGATATAAATCATTCTATTATAAAGACACATGCATACGTATGTTCATTGCAGCACTGTTTACAATAGCAAAGATGTGGAACCAACCCAAATGCCCATCAGTGATAGACTGGACAAGGAAAATGTGGCACATATACACCATGGAATACTATGCAGCCATAAAAAACAATGAGTTCATGTCCTTTGTAGGCACAAGCATGAATCTGGAAACCATCATTCTCAGCAAACTGACACAAGAACAGAAAATCAAACACCACATGTTCTCACTGATAGGCAGATGTTGAACAATGAGAACACATGGACACAGGGAGGAGAGCATCACACACTGGGTTCTGTTGTGGGGGGCTAGGGGAGGGACAGCAGGGTTGGGGAGGTTGGGGAGGGATAATATGGGGAGAAATGCCAAATATAGGTGATGGGGGGATGGAGGCAACAAACCACCTTGCTATGTATGTATCTATACAACGATCCTGCATGATCCGCCCATGTACCCCAGAACCTAAAGTGCAATTAAAAAAAAAATGAGAAAAAAAATTCACAGCCACATTTTTAAAAAATAAAAACTTTAATATAAAAAAATTGACATATAAAAGTAATCATCACATAAGCTATATCTTCTTACATTAAATTTCTCAAGCATAGGTTAAAAACTGGCTTCCTATGTTCCCCCTAAACTTCAGACAATACACGCCAAGCTGTACATCTGATACTTTTAAAGCCTTTCTCACGTAATTGTATCTACTTTTCTTCCCCTACAGGCTGGATAGGGACAATGCCACTGAACTCCAAAAGTAGCTTCTCTCTCAGCTTCTCCAGTCCAATCTTTTCTACCCTTTGGATTCCGTTGAGCTTCAGGTCACAAGATTTGATTATTCTGTTGTACTTTGCATAGAAATAGAATATGTTCCCTCAAATTAATATGTTAAAGTGCTAACCTTCAGTACCTCAGAACGTGACTGTATTGGAGATATGATCTTTACAGAGGTAAATTGGAGTTGTTAGGTTGGGTTCTAATCCAACATGACTGGTGTCCTTATTAGAAGAGAACATTTGGAAACAGGCAAGTACAAAAGGAAGATGATGTGAGGATCTGGAAAGAAGACAATCATCTACAAGCCAAAGAAAGATAGCTTGAAAGAAACCAACCCTGCCAACACCTTGATCTTGGACTTCTAGACTCAAGTCTAGAGACTTAATTTATGTGAGAGAATTAATTTATGTCATTTAAGCCACCCAGTTTGTAGCACTTTATTATGGTAGCCCTGGCAAACTAATACATTTCTCTTCTAGATCTTGCTGAGTTGGTTGAGCAACCTTAATTTGGAATGTGTGGGTAGTTAACTCCTATTATTTTATCTTGGCTTTTGGAAGACTTAACTGAATAGGAAAGAATCTCATTTTTAGAATATTGCTATATGTCTCATGTTTTTTATTTATTTATTTATTATTATTATTTTTTTACTATGTGTATATCTCCTTTCTAAAAATCTCTGCACTTGTTTCGACCAACTCAGTTTTATAAAACTTCAGATTTACGTACATGCATTTTAAGCCAAAACCACTGGAGAGCTTCACCTTGAATGTTGCTCTCTATTTAGGCAACATTAAATTTTGATGGAATATCAAGGGAGAAATGATTTTTTAAATGATATCTTAAGTCTGTTTCACTCTTCAAAAATAAAGAAAATGAATGAGTGGATGCTTTTGATTACTGACATTCAAGATAGAATCCATATTTTATTTCACCCCCTAAGTAGAATCTGCTCAGATAAATGAGGTTCATGATAATAAGGCATATGTAGCACAACCTAGATGGCATTTCTGTTACCTCTTACAGTGAAAGGCGTGGTATCTAGAGACATTGGCCATCTCTGTGATTGTAGAAGTTTGGGAGCTAAAAGTTCAAACCAAATAAGAGGGAAGAGTGAGTAAAATATTTTTGCAGTGCAACAGTAAATGAACATTCTATCAGAACTTCATTAGCACGTAATTAGTTTATCCTCAGTTGTAAATAACAACAGTGATTTTAAAAATATATAGCTGTGTGATGCTTCTAATTTGGTTTCACAATGCCGTGCATTGACATGTGTTCAGTTTAGTACAACATGAATATGTAAATGTGGCTTTCTTCACTGGGATAAATACAGTGATGATACATACTTTGGTTGATAGTTTATACAGATCTTAAAGAACACCAATTAATCTGGAAACAGCACTGCCAGAAAATTAAAATTTACACCAAGAATTACTCCTCATCAGGATTTCTAGATTCGTGTACCTTTTCATTTTCTTTTCATATTCTTACTTTATCCAGGAAACATAATGAAATCCCATGTGCAGAACACTTTCAGAGTGTCTGCAGTTTGTCAGATACTCTCATATTCTCACAGTGCACAGAATTCTGTTAGCAGGCAGACTTCATAGATTCTTTTTGTCAAGAGCTTATTGGAAACAGAAGTCCATTCTGTCTGCTAAATGTGAGGAACTGAGATTCAAGCTCTGGAACAGCTAAGCTGTCAACAAAATGCAGTGATTGGGCTGATGTCCAATTTTCTAATATTGACCTGGGTCTCAAGAATCCTAATAAAGTAAAGTACTAGTGGCAACTCAAGCAAAAAGCATGCCTTGGACACCTTCATGTTTTATGGGGACCCATATCAATTTTCTATGACAACATGTAATATCTGCTTTCTTACCTGTGATGTTTTAGTACCAGGTTCCTGACAAGTAACAGTCTCCCAAAGCCGAGGCATTACATTGCCATGGAAATCAGGTACTCAAATACCAATACGCAGAACTCACCTTTCCCACTTTCATGAAAAGTCGAAATACTTATGAAACCTGTGAAAATATTTCAAATGATATTCTTAATAAAGCTTTTCTGATTCAAGTCAAACACAGTTGAAATTTCTCTTAGAAATGTGGAGGTAGAAAAAGATGGTGAGGGGTTGTTTTTGTTTTAACTCTCTCCTTTCAGGGAAGACTGACTTTAAAGAAGTAAAGTTTAAAAAGTTTCAAAACCCCTACCATGTTTTCTTTAAACTTCATATCCCCTTTGTTTAAAAAGTAATTCTTTAGTTTTTTTGTTTGCTTGTTTGGTTTTGTTGTTGTTGTTCTTAGCTAAATTCACAACATTGGTTCACATTCAAGTGATAATTAGGAGCTCCCAGCCCAAGTACTATATAAACCCTCCTTCAGTTTCTATAGGTTTCCAGGGGTTATAGTCTTGCTGCTGTATCTGGCTCTAAATTTCTCTTTATAATGAACTCTTATCATAATTTCTATTCCTTTTTGTTCTTCTCACATTGAACTAGACTAATACCTAACCCTTTTTCTTTAATTTCCCCCAAACCACCCAGACAAATCACTCATAAGTGTAATAGGCTTTACTTATCTTTTAGGTCAATGGAAGGAATTCTAGGCTGCATCTTTGCAAATTCTCATATCCTAGCAAATCCTCTGGCGACTTTGCCCCTGAGAATTTTTCACTGGCCGTAATTCTGGTTCAGATCTTTTACCAAGCTGTTTGACCCACTGTTCCATTTTCCTTATAGCTCTCCTTATAGCTTTTTGTGTTTACCTTTTGTAAGATTGCTCATAATGTGGTTCTTCCTTTCAGTTTAGATTTTCTCACCTTATTTAGCTCACTTCCTCTAACTTTGCTCTGAGACTATATTTTCATGTTCAAAGACTCATTAATGTGTGATTTTAAAAAAGGGTCACAACACTCTGTCTTGCCCTTTGGCAGACCCACATGTGGAGTAGTCCTATTTTCCTCATTCTCCTTCAGTCATTTTTAGTAAAAAAACAGAAAAAGTTACTTTCCCTTCATGGGAAATTAAGCATATGGCTCCAAAGATAAACATGACCATATTCAACTAGCTTTGGTTTTAAGTTATCAAAGTTCATGGTACATTTGAAACTTCGATTGGAGTTTCTCTTTCTTTCTGGTGAAAAATAAGTACCTGTTACTATCTTTTTTGGATGGCATTTCACAATGTGGGCATATGATTTTTGCTTTGGCAAGACTTTTGGAAATGGAAAGATTAGAAAGAGTCTTCCCAAATCTTTTCAAAATGATTATATGTTAAATGTATTAGTCTTTTACATTCGAGTGAGAGTATGGTTAAACACTACTGAATTCTTTTCCACTTTCCAGGTCAAAGAATTGCCCATACAAAAATAGTTCCAGAAAACATTTCAAAACAAGCTAAAATACATGCCAGTAGCCCTCTTTTGGGATGTTCTCAGAACTATCTTAACAGTGTTTGTTTCCAAGTCAAAGATTACAGTACACTAATACATACATAAGTATCACACAGGTTCAGTTCTCCATTTTCTGAATAAATACTCAATGAATCTGAGTAGAAAGATGTGAAGTTTCCCCACTTTCTTTCAGAAGTTTGTTATCTCAGTTAGTGTTTTTTTTTTTTTTTTTGCTTCCTTATTTATTAATTATTTTTCTTCTTGTTTGTAAAAATACTATATTGCAAGGTAAAAAGAAGAAATAAATTTTATGTTTTATATTAATTAATTATTTATTTATTTATTTTTGAGACAGAGTTTCACTCTTGGCACCCAGGCCGGAGTGCAATGGCGCAATCTCAGCTCACTGCAACCTCTGCCTCCTGTGTTCAAGTGATTCTCCTGCCTCAGCCTCCTGAGTAGTTGGGATTTTAGGTGCCCACCACCACACCTGGCTAATTTTTTTATTTTTAGTAGATACGAGGTTTCACCATGTTGGGCAGGCTGTTTTTAAACTCCTGACCTCAAGTGATCCATCTGCCTCAGCCTCCCAAAGTGCTGGGATTACAGGCAGGAGCCACCACGCCTTGCCAGAAATAATTTTTAAAACAGGCAAATAGGCCAGGCATCGTACCTCACATTTGTAATCTCAGCATCTTGAGGGGCCAAGGCAGAAGAATCCCTTGAGCCCAGGAGTTCAAGGCCAGCCTGGGCAATATAGGGAGACTCTGTCTCCTACAAATTAAAAAATAATAAATATTAACCAAGCATGTTGGGCTGTGCCTGTGGTCCCAGCTACTCAGAAGACTCAGGTGGGAGGATAGTTTGAGCCCAGGATGTTGAGGTTGCAGGGGCTGCAGTGAGCCATGACTCTGGCCGGGGTGTCAGAGTGAGAGGGAGCAAACAAATAAAGAACAAGGAAAATAGGAGCAAAGAGGAAAGAGCATATACAATGGAATCAGGGATAAGACTTAAACATAATAACAATATACTATAAAGCCTTTTTCATATGTATACCAAGAAATTGGTAATAGATATTAATTTGAGATAGCTCATGGCTTTTTTCACATATGAATAGGACTGTAGTTTTCAGATTTAATCTCAACTATAATAGATGCTCATAAATTTATTATGATTGTTATGTCAGGGTCATTCTGACATTAATTTAGAGAGTTTTTTTTTAAGTGGCATATGCAGAAGTGGAGACAGAACAAGAAGAAAGCTTCCAAATATTTTATCTTTGTGGAGGGTTTTTATGGTGTTCACATTTGTGGGTAAAGTATAACTAGCAATGCTTTTTCTTTAGGAAAGCACAACACATCATAGGATGAAACTTTGAGTGGTGAAGTCTTTGCGAACTGTCTTAAATCTAATGACTTCTGGGTGCAACTATACTTTGTCATATGAAAAGTAAAGTTACTTTTTTCTGTGGTGTCTGTTGATACCTTTGAAGTGAATTTGTGTCTTTTTTTCCTCTAAGCTCCACTTAAATCAGCTTCCCAGAGATTTGGAGCCAAAGAGAATCTGTCACTTAGATTAAGAAGGAAAAAGACTTAAAAGAAAAACAAAATTAAATGTTTTTCACATATGCACTTGGGTGAGTGCTTTAGTAGAAAAAATATTTAAAATGTTGTATTATATTAACAGTTTAGAATTCATTGATAATATAAATGAAAAAAAAGTTATGTATGTGTATTAGCTCGTTGTCACACTGCTGATAAAGACATACCCAAGATTGGGCAATGTACAAAAGAAAGAGGTTTGTTGGACTTACAGTTCCACATGGCTGGGGAGGGCTCATGATCATGGTAGAAGGCAAGGAGGAGCTAGCCACATCTTACATGGACAGCAGCAGGCAAAACGGGAGAGAGCTTGTGTAGGGAAACTTCCATTTTTAAACCCATCAGACCTCATGAGACTCACTCACTATTAAGAGAACAGCACAGAAAAGACCTTCAATCACTTCCCACAGGGTTCCTCCCACGACATGTGGGAATTGTGGGAGTTATAATTCAAGATGAGATTTGGGTGAGAACACAGCCAAACCATAACAGTATATGTGCATCTGTACTTGATGAATCAACTGCTGACTGTATTTACAGACTATAGAGTATAAGATAAACTATCTTTGGTTAAGTATCATTATAATAGGGAGTGTCTCCAAAAAATTTAGTATCACTTAAAATTCACCATGCATATTTTCAAATATAATAGAATTATGCTTTGACTTTTAGATAAGTGTATCAGATAATAGAAAGTACAATCAAGTCTTTTAGGAACACTTTGCTGTTAAAGAACTGACTCTTAAAGGAATTACAGTAAGGGTATGTGGGGAGATAGGGTGAGCATGTTTGCACAAAGTGATGTGTAGAATAGAAAACGGTTTCCTTGAATTTTTGAAGGCACAGAACTGAAAATGCTTTAAATGTTTAATATTTTCTTATCTGTTAACGTTAGTAAGTTATTTAAATCTGATTTTGGTTTCCTTTTTAAATAAATTTTGTATTTGTGGGTCTAGACCTGGCTCTTCTAATTGCTGATACTGTACTCTTGGCTAAGTTATAAGACCTCTGAGTCTTTGCTTTCTTAACCATATAATAGGGATTATCTTTCTGATGAGGTGAGGGTAGAAATTAAATAAGGCAATGTATCTAGAGTAGTGCCAGATATGTGTTAGTTACTATCATTACTTTGATCCTTAAATGCAAGATGAATTCATGTGATGATTTAGGCATTTTCTTGGGAAACATACTATAAGAAAATATGGATCTTTCTTTGGTACATCATGCTTCCTTTGCTGAGTGGCTGCTGTAATCTATCTCTAGAGGAAGCATCTTTGGTGGCTTCCTGACGCACATTGTAAAACTGCGGAGTTTATTTTTTAGACCAGGAAGTTTTGATTTTCAGGTTGTTGATCTTTTACCTGTTCTACATTTGTGCCCTTTATGTGAAAGCTGCACCAAGAGGAAGAAAATATTCCCTTTATGTACTGCAGACTAATGAGAAACAATTGACCCTATTTATCAATATAATTCTTGAAATCTTCCCTCTGGGACACTTTCCTTGCCTTTGGATACAAATGGTGCATTTTACAAAATTCATCTGTGTGTTTCTTATTTTACTATAGTACTCAGGGGTTCAGTTTCCATTTTTTGTGTATGTGACATTCACTTGAGTTTCAATTAAAATCTAAAAGCAAATTCCAAAAGTTATATAAATTTTTGTGCCTTAGACTCTGCTATAGGGATTGTGTCACAGGCAGAGACAAAAAAAAAGGTTTCACTGGGATTCTGTTTTACCTAATAGCACAGCACTGCCTTAATGGAACAAAGAGCCTTGGAGGAAAAAAATACATTGCCTCCAGTTCCAACTTTTATAGGTTTCAGTTCAAATCAGCTAATGTGGAGAATTTCCAATGAAGTTGCTTTGAATCCTTGTTTGTTTATTTTTTTACATAGCATCAAGAAGCCTGTATTTAGTATATACTATTTAAAAATATTAATTCAAACTAGGAATCAATTAAAATTCTAAAACCTCTTCATAAATTACTTAATGGAATAGAAAGAGTTTTGAATCAACCATAAATGTATCATTTTAATTAAATAAATAAATCCTCTTTTAATACCACATTGCAAGTAGGAAGATTTTTATTAATTTTGAGTATGGTTTATGTGTGTGTGTGTGTGTGTGTGTCTAATTTATAAGTAGACAAATGTAGTCTGTTGGGTGTATGCTTAAAAGTTGTTTAAGGATGAGACATGCAAACAAAATGTTTAAAGATGACTACTCTAGGAATTAGAGCTCTCGATGAGTTTTGAACTGAGGCCCTCTGTTTGGCATTGTGGAAGAAGATTATCAAATTGTTCGGAATTTCTGAGATCAGCATTTTAAAAGTCAGAATAGTGTAAAGCAAGTGGTCAGTGAAAGTTAGATATTGCTTTTCTAGTAGAAGTCTTATAGAGAAAATGTCACTGCGAGGAGCAAATACGAGCTTCAGCATTTAGCATGCTTAATCCTGAGTCTGACAATCATGTGAGTTTTTGGCAAGATTTAAACTTTCAAAGGCACAATTTTCTTACCAACTAGGTAAGAATAACAATTTTCACCTCACCACTTTTTAATGAAGATTTCTCAAAATAAATATAAAGGACCTGGTGTCGAACATGGCCCACAGTAGGTGCTCGATCAATACCTTTATAAAGAAACAAACTAACATGATACAGTTAAGATATAATAGATGCCCTCTTATTCAAAATACTTTTCTGCTTCTTTTTCTTTTTATTCTTATTTATTTGGATTTATAAACATCCCCATGACTCTTTCAAAATAAGGATCTTCACAGATAAAAGTGTCAAGGATATCTAGAGAATCTTTTTCTGTTCTCCTAAAACAAACACTTATTTTTAATAGTGGTCCTATATTTCATAAAAAATATAAAATATCTTCATATGTAATATTATACATGACAGAAAGAGAAATTTAAGCCAATGTTCACACTTGATCATATTCACACTCTTAACCATGGGGAGACTCATGATTTTGACTTATTTTGGCCTTTACTCAGGCTCTGACTCTGGATAAGAATCAGTTTGGCTCAAATTTCAGTAGCTTGGCAAAGGTCCTTGATGACTGATGTCTACACAGAATTGTGTGTTAACACTCCTATGAAAATAAGGATAAGTCTATATGTTAAATAATTTTAGAATGTAAACACAGCTATATTGACCTCCCTTTTGCTTTAAGTATGTTTGTGTGTGTGTGTTGTGTGTGTGTGTGTGTTGTGTGTGTGTGTGTATAGGTACACACATATATTTATATACAGGTATAAACTCTGCTTTCTATTTAATGGTGTATATATGCAGATTATTCACTTCAGTCAAGATGACTTAAATATATACACACACATATATGCACATATACATACATATATATACACACATATACACGTGTGTGTTTGTGTGTGTGTGTGTGTGTGTGTGTATTTTTAAAGTCATTTTGGCTCAACTGGATAATCTGCATACATGCACCATCAAATGCAAAGCAGAATTATGAAGTAGGCATGACTTTATTGAATAATTTGTTATTCTACCCAGATGTTATCAGAAAGAATTGATGTGCATCAGTTACACACAAAAAAAGAATTATTTGTGGTAGATATTATAAGGAATTAGATGATGCCATATTCTATAATTTCATATAAGATTTAACTTACTTAATTACACAAAGATACAGTTTGAAAATAATTTATCTTGGCAGGGTCACCAGTGTGTGTGTAGGGAAATACAATCAAATGTTTCAATTCAATCTTAAAAATAGAACGTATCACAGATTAAAGTAATTATTTTCTAATTCTGATTTGCTGAGTATTTTTATCCTGCTCGGAATTTGCATTTGGTCAAACTTTTTCTTTCGTATCTACTGAGAGACACTGTAGGGCAGTGAGAGTCAGAGTGAGATACTAGCAATGGGAAGATACCAAGTGTTTCAAGAAGGCAAGTGACATGTCTGATTTACGTTCTCCAAAGATCACTCAAAGTGGTAGGTGTAGAATGGGTTGCAAGGGATGGGCTATGTCAAAATTTAGTATTAAAAAAACATAAAACAAAAGACAATATAAATGACTGAAAGAAGACATGACAAACAAAGTTGAGTTCAAGCAGGAGCCTGGGGAAAATATTTACATCACATATAAAAGGCAATGTTAATATGCTGCTGTAGATAAAAGTCCTAAAATCAGTAAGAGCAAAATGAACTAATGGAAATAGGTAAGAGATGTGAATGGGCAATTCACACAATTCACAGATGAAATATTAATATAACCAATAACATATGGTAACAAATTCAATTCAACCTGGGTTTGGGAAAATACAAGCAATGAGTTATAAATTTTTATTTATACACTTAAAAAGGAGTTTAGTAATATTAATTAAGAATGAAATGAAATAGTATCATATGCAGCTATTGAGAGTGTGACTACATATAGGCACTTCAGAATTCAAAATGTATTTGCTTTGTGTCTACCCTCCATGGTAGACATAGTCTGAAGGATATAAGAGGATATTTATTAGAATAATGTTGTTTATATATACATATAATATGTGTATATATGTATATATATAGTATATATGTTAAAAGATACACAGTGATGTGCACTTTCTACAGGGACATACATATTCATGAACATAGAAATATGTAGAAAATGTCCAAAGGATTATAAATCATTCTACTATAAGGACACATGCACACGAATGTTCATTGCAGCACAGTTTACAATAGCAAAGACCTGGAATCAACCCAAATGCCCATCGATGATAGACTGGACAGGGAAAATGCAGCATATATACACCATGGAATATTATGCAGCCATCAAAAACGATGAGTTCGCATCCTTTGTAGGGACATGGATGAACCTGGAAACCATCATTCTCAGCAAACTGACACAGGAACAGAAAACCAAACACCGCATACTCTCACTCATAGGCGGGTGTTGAACAATGAGAACACATGGACACAGGGAGGGGAGCATCTCACACTGGGGTCTGTCAGGGGGAAAAAGGGGAGGGACAGCAGGGGGTGGGGAGTTGGGGAGGGATAGCATGGGGAGGAATA
>PVKV010006890.1:0-39825 GCA_004027835.1 Alouatta palliata | reverse complement strand
AGAAAAAAAAAGAAATATGTAGAAAAAGGTCTGGAAATACAAACACCAAATTAGTTATAATAATTATCTCTGAGTGGATAACTAGACTTTGCAAATCAGCAAATCAAAAAAGAATTTAATCTTACTGTTCCCACTTTTTAAATCAGGAAAATGTATTTCTATAGAGACAGTATAATAGAGTGGGTAGAAGTCCAGCCTCTGGAGTCAGACTGCATAATTTTAAGTTGTACCTCTGTCATTTACACATTTGTGACTTTGGGCAAGTTACTTACATTCTTTGTTCCTCAGGGGTTTTATCTGTAAAATGCAGATAAAAATTGAATTTACTTATACATTTTCTTGAATATATTTGATAATTAACTGAGATAAAAATATATAGATAGAGATAGATATATAAAGCATTTAGCATCAACCTTGCCACATAGTACATGTTAATTCTCCAGATGTGTAATCTGAAGTATTTCTGAAATTCAATATGATTCCGAGGAAAGATATTACTGTCAATTTTGGAAAATGTATACAGAGATATGATTGCAGATCTACAGAATGACAGAGAAACTTTAATAGAAAACAGAAACTTTAAGTCTCAGATTGAGAAAGGTTTATGACAGGAAACATGCATCAGTGAAGAAAACACTTCAGGCTGGATTAAGGAGTTCATGTAAGGATGTTGTGAGAGCAAACCAGGAAGCATAAAAGGCTTCAAATTCCACACTTAGGGGTTTGAAGTTTATCTCTGTAGCAAAGAGTCCCTGATGATTTTTGAGCAGAGGAATGACATGGTATGTTAACTGTTTTAGTTTCGCTTTCCTATTCTAGTATACAGGATTGACTGTAGAGGTACAACCAAAGCAAGCACGTATGTCATGACTATAACAACAGTTTGTGTGGTGAAAAGGATGTGGACTATAATAGTGAGAGAGGGAAAGAAAAAGATCAATAGTACCTGAGAATTTTCTGGTTTCCAGGAGTACATTGTCCTTATTCTCAATGAGAGTTGTCAGATTCAGGAAATAGAAACATTGACAACCCAGTTGAGTTTGAATTCCAGATAAATAGCAAAAAACTATTTTATGTAAGTGTGAACGTCCCATAGTCTATCTAGCAGTCCCCTTCTCTGGTTACCATACTTTATCTTTACATTCAAGTACTGATTTCAGGGAGCACTTTAACTCTCTTGTTTGACTGTCATTTCAGTGGTGTGAGAAGACAGAGGTGCATACATTGCATTCACAACTTCCCATTCAATGACATGATGGTTATATCTTCTGTTGGAAACAGTCTTCTTCACATTTAAAGAAGAGCCTAAAGTGAGGACAGAAAGCAAAATATTTGTGAGTGGGCTATTAGTATAGTAGCAGGATATGCTCCCACCCCCATACCACATCAGTCATTAGTTCAAGGCCAATGGTGCATTTTTGGATTATATCCTAACACTGCAATGTGTTATCACTCTACTAAGACTGTTACGTTGTCTTTAATAAGTTATCCCATTCTTCCATTTTTCCGTTATAATGGCTGATTTGTTACATCGTAAAACAAGTAAATCCTCTGGGTTAAGCCCATTTATCCTTACTTTTCCTATAAAAACATAACTTGGTCAGACATAGCAGTAAACATAACATTCAGTAAGTCTACACATGGTGGTACTAGCAGAAGCATAAAGGACAACAAAGGCGAACTCATATTTAGACCATGTGTCTTTTCAAAGAGGATAATCTTTGCACTCTTCAGAATAAAAGAGGTCAAATGTAATTCATCTGCCATCTGGAGACTGGATGATCTCCCCAGGAATTGGTGTCATAGTAGGAGCTCAGCATGGGTTTCTACTATTGGAAAGTTGGGCATTTATCAGTGGCAATAGCTGTAGCAGTCTTGATGAGTGCATGTGCATTTTATTAACCTGCATCTGGCCCCTTCTTCTGCCATTATAGATGGTTTATCAGTGAATCCATTGAACAAGTACAAAGAGGACAGAGGAAAGAAGCTGCCTGATGTTCACAAAATGGATCATCATGTTTTACCTGAATATTATGAGCTTTTAATAAGTAAATATCAATACTGTGCACCTTTAATGAGTGAATATCCTCTGGTGAGGATTTATATATAAGAGTATATCTTTATATGTGGAGTTCTACCCATGTGTATTTCCTCTGTACTTATTTTGTCAAAAATTTTAAAAACTTGTTTTCCTAGGTCCCTGGCCATTCAGTCAAATTAGCCCTGGCCTACAAATAGATACAAATCCATATCTATGGTCATTGTTTCTTCAAAACAAACTGAACATATATGCATTAAGCCCATTAGGAGTATTTTTGTCCTTCTCATCCCCTAGGTTTTGTAGCCATCCCTGAGTGAAACTGTAATACTAGTATTTCAGGTGGGTGCCAATATAAAATATGAAACCATCTGCAGTTGAGGTCCTAATGTACTTTTTTTCTTAGTCAGTTGATAAGACACAATTTTCTGTGAAACTGTCGATGGACCTGAAAGAGAGAGATTGCAATGTAACAGTGGCAGGTGCCTTGAAAGTTAGAGTGACTTGTTCATGCTTACATATGCCTACAGAACACAGCTTCACTTGTTGATGAGGTACCACTGTGTATGACTGACATTATGGCTCAGCCTAGTGGATCAGACAGTGCATCAGTTTTCTATTGCTATGTACAAATTACCATAAATGTAGTGGCTTAAAACAACGCCAATTTGTTAACTCACAATTCTATAGGTCAGAAATCTGGCATGGCATGAATGGGTTCCCTGCTCAGGTTCACACAAAGCTTAGATCAAGTCAGGAGGAGAACTGTTTCTTTCTTGAAGCTCTGGGTGAGAAGCTGCTTCCAAAAGCATTCAGGTTTTTGGCAGAATAAAGTTTCTTATGATTGTAGGACTAAAGTTCCTGTTTCTTTGACATATGACTTTCTCCATCCTCAAGTCAGAAATAGTATATCAAATCATTTCCATGCATCAGATATCTTGACTTTCTCCTCTGTACTAACTGAAGAAACTTTCTATTTTTAAATGGCTCAGTTGATTAAATTATATCCACTGGGATAATCATGTATTTTAAGGTCAAGTGATTAATAACTTTAATGACACCAGCAAAGTGCATGGTGTTCTCCCACTTGAATTTGCCAGAGGTTTATAGAGCATCTGTATCTTCTTCCACAGACATCTTAGACACCATTGAGTCTATTAATACTCAACTGAAGAAACATTTCTTGTTTCAAGATGCACTCAAAATCAGCAGCCTTATGGATTACATGGTTTTAAGTCAGGTCTTTGTTCACCCAACCTAATTTTTTTTTCTTTTCTCTATTATATGAATCAAGTAGTTTGTAGGTTCCCATTTATTTCAGTGCTAGAGTAACAAATGACTAATTAGTCACACCACTCTATCAGACCATTTTGACAGAATGAGCCAAGCCACTCAGTGTCTCTAACCTTGATGTCCATTTGGTACTACACTCACTTTTCACATTGTTGAGTGCTGCCACTCCCACCAAGCCCTTGGTAGCCCATTTTTATGGTGGAAGAAAGCACAACTGGTCACCCCCAGCTTGCCACCACAGGTGCTACAGAGACTTTTAAGGATGCTCGTACTTCCTCATAAATATATTTCCCAATGTTGTTGTAAAGTAAGTATCCTGTGATTTTCTGTGGAATATATGTACATAATGAGAGTGAGAGATTAAGTTGCATATGATAAACTCAGTTCAACATTTCTATGTCATTAAGTTGGTGAATTTCTTAAAAAAAAAAAAAAAAAAAAACTTTTTGTTTCCAAACCATTCATCCTGGTTTCAGTCAACCAACCGAAAAAGCAATATAACTCATTTCTAGCTCCTTCACTTAAAAGCTCGAATCAAAATCAGCAAAAAGTCAACCCATATAAGTAAGTTCATCCTTGTCCAGTGTTTGCCCTTTCGTCTTTGGTCAAAGACTTTTACAGTTCATCCACCACATTTAGTCTGTGGGATTCTGTTGCCATAAATGAACAAAAATTTGCAATCATTAAGGTTTGAGAATTATCTTTCCTCAGACCACACACTATACTAATCTCCTTTAGGTACGCTAGGACCTTTTGTCACAGATTTTGAAGCCAAGAGGATTACTGTGTGTCTTGAGGAGATTAACATCCTTTTGTAAATTACTTACTGTCTTAGTTTGTTTTGTGATGCTATTTAAAAAAAAAAAACTAGAGGCTAGACATTTTATAAAGAAAAAAGGGCTATTTGGCTCACAGCTTGCAGGCTGTAGAAGAAGCAGGGTGCCACATCTGCTTGGCCTCTAATGAAAGTTTTGTGTTCCGTCCAACATGGAGAAGGTCAAAATAGAAATAGGCATATGTGAAGAGGGAACAAACACAAGGGCTTCCTGGCATTATGATATTCTCAGGAACTAATTCACTCTCTGAGAATTAATCCATTCTTATGAAAGCCAGGACTCACTTGCTACCATAAGAATCCATCCTCATGATCCAGGCAACTCCCACCTGGCCCACCTCTCAACTCCAGCAGATTGGGGTTCACATCTAAACATAAGACTTGGTAGGGACAAAAAACTACATCCAAACTACAGCACTTACTTTAGGTAATGTTATTATATGATTAGGTTGGGAAATAGCTTGCAACATTTGTGTCACATTCCATGAACCAGAATTTTTAGCCATACGTCGAGAGGAACATATTTTGATAAACACAAAACTTGCTACCACTCTCTTATTCACATTTAAATGAGAATCTTGCCTCTTATTCTTACACAAAATCAAATAAATATTTTTAAATTCATTTTACACTTATTCACAAACAGAACTCAATCACTGTCTCTGCAAAGTTCCATCTATTCATGGCAGTCAGCTCAAGGTCCAGAAACTGCTGGTGATGCACAATCCTCATCATCAGGTTCAGATACGTCTCCTCATGATTCATAATCAACAGACCAAAATCCATGTTATCTTCCTAAAACACCCAGTGGTGGAGCAGGAAGAGAAGACACCCAATACAATCTCCTTCTTGGAAAAGAGAAAAATGAATGACACAAGGCAGTCAGTGACTCATAGAAACTATGAAATCTTGCTGGGGAGGCATTGCAAAGGCCACATACCCTGGGATAAAAAAAATATTCTTAATTATATCCAAAATCTTATTTTTGGCAAGAATTATCCTCTGAAAACTCCAGTTAGGCTCTTTTGGAAATATTTCTTTATTTGATACCAATTATTATCTAACTATGTGTGAAAAATGTCTGGCTTCCTTGGGAATTGAGCAAATTTTGCAGTCACTTTTGGTGACTTTACTGCAGGCTTTTTGTTTTTTTTTTTTTGTTTTTTTTTTAAAGCTCACTGACTGTTAAATTATGTCCCTTTATGTTTGTGGCTCCTTTTTATTTGTTCTAGTTAGTTTCTTCCCCTAGTAACTCCATACAAAGTCGTTTTCTAGATTGTGCTTTAAAGTTTGACTATTTCATTGCTTCCTCACCCCATCTCTCTCTTTCTCAAAGCAGTGGTAACGTTATTGAGGCTATCTGAAATAACACGGTTGGGTAGGAAAAAAAATTCTTAAACTGATAATTAGTACATATTTGATTCCCTTTTTTTTAAAACGAAGTCTTATTATTCCTTAGTTCTTTAAGGCATTTTACAGCTAACTCTTTAGTATTTGCTTTCGAGAGTCAGCTTTTCCCATCTTGTAAGACCTGAGATCTGGACTTTCTCTATTAACCTTGATCTCTGCTTGAAAACTAGTCAGTTCTTGAGTTAATCTCTTTCTTGTAACACCTGGCTAAATGTCACCAATGGTAACCAGCATACACTGTCACTCTCTTTTAATCTTTCTCCTAGAAGGATTTTGCCTTCCAAGTTATCACAAACATCTTGCTATAGCATAGCAGGGCTCTCCAGTCTTCTAGCTACTGTATCTTCTTTATTGCTGCTTGCCATTTATTTGTTAAACCAGCTCCACCTATTTTCATTCTATTATGGCAGCATACAAATTATGGTACCAATTTCTGAATTATTCATGGTTTAATCAGGAAAACAAGCCACTCTATATATTCCAAACAGTAATAAATGTTACAGAAAAAAGTACTTTTTAAAAAATGAGCATAACTTTCTGACACTCCTCCCATTGAGAAGTGGGATCTGTGTCCTTTCCGCTTGAACTGGGATAGGTTTGCATCTCCTTCAATAATAGGATATGTTACAACTGATCCTATAATACTTCTAAATCTACCGTATAAAAATCCACAAAGTTTATGTCCATTTCACTTTGGGTATTTGCTATGAGGGAAGCCAGACGTCGTGTAAGAAGGCTAACCATACCAAGAGCACCATAATACAAAGTCCAACTGACAACCAGCATAAACTGCAAGCCACGTGAATGAGCCACATAAGATATTCAACATATTTGAACCCTCACAGCTTCTAACTGTAACCATGTAAGAAACCTCAAGCAAATCTGTCTGGCCATACTTCCCCAAATTTCTGACGTATAAAATTGTGGGCAAAGTAAAGTTACAGCAATAGTTACCAGAGTAATAAGAATTTGGTGCTTATGAAAACTCTTGGAAAGAATTTCTACTTCCACAAATGAAAATGTAACTGTCATAGAGATTTCTCTCTCATGATTAAAAAAAAAAAACCTAGAAGACCAGGCAAAAATACATGAAACTACATTTGCAGTCATTGGAAAACAGGTAATAAAAGACATGATTCTCTGATAGAAGGACAACTAATGAGGTACACCCTGTGATTTCCCGAGCTTACTACCTGGAGGTGATTTCCAGGCTTCAGATCAGAAAGGGCCACAATGGAGACAGAAGCTTCACATTGTTGAGGAGAGAAGGAATAGTCAAAGAAGTTCAGGAAAGTCAAGGCAGCTGGAATTTGCAAGGCAGAGTGGAAAGAAAGGAGGTACTTAGACAAAGAATTCATAAATTTAAAGTCTTTGTTATGTACTGATCTGGATAAGCGTAAGTTTAAAGTCCATGGAACGAGGGAGTAAAATGTCAGAAAATAGTAAGTTGGTCAAATAATTCCTGAGGCTTACAGAGGGATTGGAATGGCTCACATTCCTACCATGTTTAGGGAAGAGGCATCAAATTTACAGGATAATTATGAAGCTTTCTGAAGAATTATACCTTAGACATGTGTCTAAATTAGACATAATTAAGTCTGTTCTGGATTCACCCTAAAAAGGTTAAAAGCAAACTTTAAAGTGAGCCAAAGTAACCTAACTTCATGTCAGAAGAAAGGCCCATAATTGTTTGAAGGAATATAGCAAACTGTAACATCCAATAAGGTAAAATTTATAGTATCCTTAATCCAATAAAACCTACAAAGTATGCAAAGAAGCAGAAAAATATGACCCATAACCAGGAAAACAATCTAAAAGCAGACTCAGAAATAAAGACCTTAAAACATACAAATATCATAAGCATGCTTAGAGATGCAAAGAAAAACATAAACAGAATAAAAACAGAAAAAATGCTGTAGAAAAGATAAATGGAACTTCTAGAAATGAAAATAAATCATTTTAATTAAATAATTGTAAGATTAGCATCAGAACAGACATCTCAGAGGAAATATCAGTGAACTTGAAGACACAGTAAAAAACACTACTCAAAATAGAGCTCAAAGTGAAAAAAATGTTAACAACTGAACACAGATCAGTGACCTGATTCCGGTGGTGCAATATATGTAATTGGAGTCTGAGAAAAAAAATAAGGGTGTGAGTAAAGAAAACAAATTTGAAGAAATCGCTGCTGCAATATCAAATTCAATGAAAACTATAATCCTATGGACTGAAGAAGCTCAGTGAAGCCCAAATAGAAAAAAAATATATAAAGAAACATTATATCTAAGAATCAGTGACAAAAAGAAAAATATTAAGAGCAGCTAGACGAGGGAAACAATGACCGTGTGTGTGTGTGTGTGTGTGTGTGTGTGTGTGTGTGTGTGTGAAGGGCAGCTGATTTCAAAGTCTAAGTAAGCCACACAATTTAATTTACATTTGTAAGCTGTTTTTAAAAAAAAACTATCAATTATAATTTCATTCCCATACAAAATATGCTCAAAAGATGACTTTTATACACAAAATGAACTGACAGAAATAATGAGCAGAACTGCACTGCAAGAAACATTAAGTGTATTTCAAGTAAAAGGAAAATGATATCAGAAAGAAATTTGAAGCTACACAAAGAAATAATGAGTGCTAGAAATGGCAATTATAAAAATAAATACCAACTCCATTTTTTCTGATTTTTTAGTCTTTTAAGGTAATAATTAGTGGCATATAGCAAAAATAATGTTTGTCAAGATTATATTTTAGGTAGAAATAAAACACATGACAACCTTAGTACAAAAGCCAAAAGAGAGTAAAGGAAACTTTCTTACACTATATATGAATTGATTTAGTATAATTAGAACATAGACTGAGAAAAGGTAAAACCTATTGTAAACCTAAGCGAAACCACTAAATAAAAACATATATAGGCAATAAATTAGAGTAGAAATAAAACAGAAGTATAAAATATACTCATCTAAGACAATACAGGAAAAGAGAAAAAAAAAAAAACAAGAGATGGAAAGCTGGAAAACAAATACCAACGTTATAGATTTTATGTCAAACTACAATAAATTTAAATGGTCTACATTCATTTATTGAAAGGTAAGAGAGTCTCAGAGTAAATAACAAGTAAGATCAAACTATATACTGTTTACAAAATACTTACATTAAATATAAGGACTTAAATTCATTAAAGTGAAAAGGTGAAAAATATATAACATGCAAACACTAATTTTTAAAGAATCTGGAATTGCTATATTAGTATGAGGCAAAAATACTAATGTGTGTCTGGCATAGATACACACACACACACACACACACATACACAGAGTAAGCAAAACCCCACATAAACACATGCACACACATCCTGACATGCATCCCAGGGACCAACTGGCACCAAGGGGACAAGAATACACTACAAGAGACTGTGACTGCCACTTCCAGGAGCCTCTAGACTGGCATCCAGCACCAGGGCAGCACCCCCTTTTCCAGGCCCCGCCCAAGCGTGATCACCCTGTGGTTGGAGAGCTGATCTCTTCATGCAAAACTCTTCATCACAAAAAGTTATCTTGTTTTTAACACTGAAGAAGATGCAAGCAGTTGAGTCCTCTTCAGAGTGAATAGAGCAGGGACTTTCCATAGAAAAAGGTAGAGCTGGGTTTTAGCCCTCTGGGTGCCCTGCGATGTTACAGGGATAAAAAGGTGCATTCTGTAGGGGGAAAAAATTACAATTCATCAAGAAATTATAACAATTCTAAATGTCTATGCACCTAGTAACAGAAATTCAGAAGACACAAAACAAATATTGATAAAAGTTCAAGGAGAATTAAATAAATACACAATTACAGCGGAGGGCTTCAACACTCCCCTCTCTGTAATTAATAAAACAAGTAGCCCTCCCTTCATCCATCTCCCTCAAAAATCAGTAAAGACAGAGGAAGCTTTAATAGCAACATCAAGGAATTTAACCTAATTTGGCATTTGGAATTTGTAGTACAGTCCACTCAGTAGCTGAATACAATTTTTTTCCAAGTATGTCTAAAACATTTCTCAGGATTGATTATCTACTTAAATGAAAACAACTCTCCATAAACTTAAAAGGAATAAAATCACACTGTTTATTTTCTATATATTGAATTAAATAAGCAATCATAAAAAAAGATATCTGGGAAATCTCCAAATATTTTACAATGGGAAACATGCACATAAATAAATAAAATTATTTATACAATTAATCAATTAGAGAAAAAATTACAAGAGAATGCAAAAACATTTTACACTAAAGGAAAATGAAAACACAATCTACAAAATTTGGGGTATGCAGCTATAGCATTCTTTAGAGGGAAATTGATAGCACATAATATCTATATTAAAGGAAGAATGTTCTCAAAGCAAAATCCTATTTTCTGCAAGAAACTAGAAAAGAAAATTAAGTCTAAATTTAGCAGAAGGAAGAATATAAGATAAAAATATCTGGAAAAAACCAGATAAGTAGAAAATATACAAACTATAGAGACAATTAATAAAATCACTGTATTTCTTTAAAATTGGGAAAAAATCATGAAATCATGGATAACCATTTATCTTAAGATTTAAAAAAACAAATATGAGCTAATAATATACAGAATTAAGAGGGCATCACTGCAGACAATGAAAAGAAAACAAAAGAATATTATAAACACATTTATATCAATAAATTTGTTAATTTTCATGCAATGAACAAATCTCTTAAATGATAAGAATTTTCAAATCTCTATGTATATGTGTGTGTGTTTGTGTGTGTGTATGTGTGTGTGTCTCTGTGTGTGTGTATATATATATATATATTTATATATATGGTCTATATTTGACACATGGGCTTAAATGTATTATAGAAATTGAATTTAAAATTTCAGACCTTCCCAAAAAGAAAATTTCAGACTCAAACCGATAGGAAACAAAGAAGTAAACTTTCTTCATTTCCAGATGACATAATCATCTCTGTGTTAGACATCCTAAGGAATGTACAAGACAACACTAAAAGTTATAAATGTGTGTAGGAAGGTTGTAGGATATTAGGTCAATAATTAAAATAATTAAATTTCTAGCTTTTGGCATCTAAAATTGGAACGCTTACTCAAGAAAACAAAGCAATTTATAAATCCCATATGAATGAGACAACATCATATAGTCTTGTTTCTGGCTTCTTTTGCTTATCATAACACTTTAGAGATTCACTCATGTTGTTGCATTTATTGGCAGCTTGCTCCTTTTTATTACTGAGTAGCATTCCATTACGTATCTGTGTCCAGGTTTGTTCATCCATGTATCGGGTCATAAGCATTTGGGATGTTTCTGGTTTAGCACTCTAATTTTACAAATGTAAAAGTCATATAGATTTGCACCATTATTTTCAGGAGTAAATACCTAAAATTAGGATTGCTGGGTATTCTAGTAAGGTGTACTATAAAGTTTATAATGTATTTTTAATTGTCTTTTTATTTTATTGGAAATGAAGTCTTGCTCCATTGCCCAAACTGGACTATGGAGCACGAACATAGTTCATTCACTTCAGCTTCAAACTACTGAGCTCAAATGATCTATCCTCCCAAGTAGCTGGGACTACAGGCATACACTACCACATTTGACTAATTTTATTTATTCTTTTTGTTTTAGAGATGGGGTTCTCTCTGTGTTGCTCAGGTTGGTCTCGAACTCCTGTTATAGTTGTGTCTCAGCCTCACTAAAGCTTACTATTGCCAATTTTTAAAATTTTAGTTATTATAGTTGGCACATAGTGATATCTCAATGTAGTTTTAATTTTATTTCCCCATTCATTAGTTATTTTGAACATTACCTGGTAAAGAAATATTAAACAACCATTAAAAAGTTATCATTTTCTATTATACAGCACTGTATCATGATTATTACACAGCATGTGGAAAGAGGCAGGGTAAGTTTGTGATCTACACTATGATTACACTCACACGAAATCTGCATGTGTTTTGCATAACAATGGGAATTAAATTAATTTAAATCCATTGTTATGACAGGACTCTAGTTAAATAGCTTCTTATATTTTTATATTCCTTAGTGTTAAATTTTCAGGGATTGTAATATCATCATAATGTAGATGTGATAGAGGGTAGAAAAGAACAACTCTGATTCATGTAAGTTAACTATTCAATGACATTCTCAAGAACCAGATACAAGCATATTTGAACAAAACTCTAAAAATGATGACCTTGTTAGAGTTCAGATATATTCCTGTATTTCAGATGTGTTCCTGTAGGTTTTTTGTACTCCCCAAAAATGAAGTTGAGAAAAACACTGTTTATATATAATGACTGACACTAAATTAGCAGAACCCAGGAAAATCCAGGAGGCAGATCGTGGATGAAGAAAATGGTGGGAAGCGACAGCCCTGCTGTCTATTTTTCATTCTTCCCTAAAACTCTTCTAAACCAAGTGTGCAGGCCACAGACACAATAAAAAGTCCAAAAGAATTTGTACAACATTTAACAGTTTATTGAGTCCTGAAAAAAAATTAAATAATCACTTACACAAAACACTCTTGGTGAGGTCTAAAAGGAAGAGGTTATTCATTTAACTTTTTCTATCTCAGGTTGCCTCACTGGTCAGAATTATTCCAGATTCAGGAATATTCTACGTGTTTCATGTCTTCAATGTCTTAATTTTTCCCTTGATCTGTCACTGTTATTTATTACCCTCCATTGCACAAACTCATATCACCCTCTTGCATCTTCAGTCCATAGTTTCTGTAGCCTTTTCTGTATCTCTGGGCTTTATTGGGACTTGCTTTGAATCTATGAATTTCCTCATGCATGGTCTTAAATCAAATTTAAGAAGGCACTTGCCACTTTCCAGTGTTTTCTGTTTCAAAATCTACAATTTTATTTAGCCAATTACTTCGTTAATATTATTTTTATCATCTCTCTGTCTCCTCTAATTGACTGAATCCTTTCCAGTATTCTCTCTTCATTCCCCAAGTTTATCTTTTAGCTTCTCAGCTCAATAATTGAGATTACATCTCAAATTTTCTTAATCACTTAATATCTTCTGTAAGTTACATGAAAATCTATTTTAAACAACCATACACGTGTGTCAAATTGCTGTCATTTTGTTTTGCCCTAATCCCATTCTTTGGTTTTCTGGATTATTATTGCTATTGTTATTGTTACTATTATTATATTAGCTCTTTATTGCTCTATACCAAGGAATTTCTAACTTTCCTTTCTCAATTCTCTTTCTTTTAGCTGCCTATAATTTGCCAACGTTTTCCATCTTGGTGTTTTGAAAGTCTAATTATTTCAAGAGTATCCAAAAATTTGGTAAGTTAATTTGTTGTTATCTGTATGTTTTATTATAGCTATGTAATATTTTCACCAGAATTAATCAATTCTGATTCATATATATACTTTTCATTTTAAGGTTACTTCCAATTCGCATGCTTTACAATTAGATTCCTCTGTTAAGACTGATGATACATGCTTGTCACTCACACTTATAAATGTAAAGTCTCTACCTTATCTGGAATGTGGCTTCAAAACTCAGTTCTCTTCTCCTCTGCACCACTGTAATTTACTCCTATGAATTTCTCCTCCTCATATCCACTTCTGTATCATTTAGTTTTTGTAATCTGACCATGTACATAAATTCTCATCTTCTCTTCCTTACAGCCGGAATAACACAAATACATATTTCAATACATAGTCTCTCTCCTCAGAGTTATCCACACAAAACCAATAAATTCTGGGAAAACTCGAAACCTGTGTGTGTCTGTGTGTGTTTAGTAGCCATGGCTTCAAATAAAACCTCTATATAGTTAAGTTTTTAATCACTGAGAGAAAAGGAGAGAAAGAGTCATATAAGGAAATTGACTTTGTCAAGCATATTATTAAAATTTACCATTTAACAATGGAATAATGCAAAAAAAAAAAAAAATGAGGATACGGAGGGTTAAATTACCTCCCCCCACCTTTAAACTTGGGTTGGAAGTACTCTGGAATTTAATGACAGCTTTCACAAGAAGAAATAATAAATTTCATACCATTAAAATAAAGTCTCCTACCTTAGACATTTGACATTTTAGAGATAAATCTTGACATTCAAGAGATGATAAATCTTGATTCCTGAGGACTCAAGGAAATGAGGAAATGTGACTACAATCTTCCAGCTTTTTCTCAAATCCTATTTTCAAGCGAAAGTATGTTTTCAGCATGTCCATTCCAACTTAACTACCTTTTCGACCTGTACAAAGTTTGTTTCTTTTTCCATTTTTTCATGAAGTGTAAACTGTTTGGGACCTCAAGTCACTCATTTCAGGGGTGACAGTGAGTAGAAGCCCAAAGATGACCTGAGACACAGTTGGTGAAATGTGTATGTTGGAACACGCTCCAGAATCTCAACACATGAATTTTAAATATGTGCTTTCCCTAAACAATAATGTATCATACTACATAAACATTTATGAAAATTGCTGAAACCTCAAATACTAAATCCACAAATGTTAAAGGACTATTTGAAATAATGATTCGATTTCTCTAATGCATGTACTTCTTGCTGTCATATGTGGCAAATCAAATTTTTGGGACAATGCTTAGGAACTAAGAACTAAATTGCTTTCCAATTGAATGGAAAATATTTTCCAGAAGTAGAAATTTTCCTTTTCCCTAGTATTTTCCAAAAAGTTAGGAAAATTTGGAAAATATTAGGGAAAGAAAAATTTCTACTTTATTTTCTCCTGGTTCCCAAACTACCATAAGGCATTTCTTAGGATTGTGCAGTACACAATTTGAAAAACTTTAAGAATCAAACCCACAAACTCATCTTTCCCAACTTTCAGATTAGATCAATCATTGATTTTAGATTTTTACGAAAGAAAATTGAGACATGGAGCTATTTATAAATCATCTATTTTGTCACTCAGTCAGATTTTGTGAGTCTTGTTCAAGAGAGAAGAATCTTCTGTCCTCAGGTCAAATACAATATTCAATCTACATGTCGTTTCATCTAGATTGGCTATGACTGTGATGTCCATTTTACATGATAAATATCAGTCTAAGCTGTCTTTTCTGTTATTATTAACACTTCTGTCAGGCACATTGACGATTACAGTACAAACGTATTTATTGAGCTTCTAGCTTATACAAATACAGTTAGGACCTGGAAAATTGTTTCACAGTTAAATATAGCATTGTTAAGAGGAAAAAAAAGCATTCATACAAAATAAAAGCTTTCTCCCTCCTCACCTCTGTCTGTGTGCATCAATTCTGTGAAATTTGACTAAGGTTGTCATGGTATTCTTGTATAATAGCTCTAAGCAAAGTTCTCCTACACTTTCTTCCAGAAGTTGGCCTGTTAAATACAGCATTATATATCACAAGAGTAATGGAGGCTTTTGAAAGTAATTTGGGATTTAAGTTAAGAAATAGCAAAATTAAGATTTGAAAATTATATACTCCTAATACACATTTTTAGCTCAATTTTCTGGCCATGAATCTTTAGTCTGCTTTTAATAGAAAAGCACATGTTGAGAAGATATACATGAGGGGAACTGAGTTTTATGTGGCCTCCTACTATACTTTTAAATACAGTCTCTAGTACAGAAATCAGTGCATAAAGTCATTACGCCCAGGTGCCATTACATTCACCTCACCCCAAGATTACTGCCTACTAATACATCCCATTTGATTTAGAAAAAGAATAAATGAAACTTGCCTGCCTCTGTATCTTGGGTGGAAAATGGTGAAGGTTTGAGGGATCGCTCTTTAAAATAATTAGTTTATTAATTATTTACGTTATTAATATATCATTAAGAAGTGGTTTATGTATGAAGCAAAGCCAGGTTTGCTATCTTAAAAGTGTGGTGATTTCCAAACCCATATGGAAATCTAAATAACTGGAAAATGTTTCAGAAATGCAGATTTTAGGGCCCCTACCCAAATATACTGAGAATCTCCACGAATAGGGCACTGTCATTTGTATTATCTGTGAAAGTTAATCATACAAATTGAGTCATTCTTGTCATATCCAGCGAAAACAGAATTAAAAAGCCAGGGGGAAAAGCACTCAGGGTATAAAACATTGTTCCAAGAATGTAATTCTCTGCACTGACTGCTGAAACTGCTTGTTGTATAACCTGAAACCAGTTTTATCTACAGCTTGTGAGATAACTTGCTGCAACTCTAGGACTAATTTTGCTCACTGCCATCATTCAACGGTTGGAGCTTGCCAGCTCCCCAAACACTTACTATAGCCAGTGAACTTTCTCAAGATCAATACATAATATTCGTTCTTTTGAATAAAACCTCTAACCTTCTCTTTGTCCTTCAAACATACTGAAGACCACCTGGTCTGCATATGTGCCCTGAATTGCCATTCTTTCTTCCCAAGTAAAGCATTAGAGATGAATCTCTCCATTTTTATTTTTACATAAGCTGTGATACTCCCCCAAATTATTCTGATGTTCAGGAAACTTCAAAAACTACTTGATTAGAAGTTATTGGGCTAAAATTTGTCAAGCTGGTGACTATGGGTTTTTCCATAGAAATAGACATCTTGAATTAATATATCATGCTTAATCATCCTAATATGGACAAATTATTTGATATGCTTTAATGAAAACCATTTTACTTCTTATCTGTAATCCATACTTGCAGTACAACCTTATTAAAGTGAATTTTAAATAGGTCTGATCCAATAAGTAAACTGTGGTCTCTAAAGTGGGAGGTGTAAAGCATAGGTTCAATGTATGTGGGAACATATGCTGTGAACAATAAGAATCCCAATTAAAATGGAAAATATTACCCAAGCTAGTGCCTTTTGGAGTACTAATTCTTATTTTAATCAAACGCATCCATCTTTTATAGCTTAGTAGAAAAGAGTATTATGTGTTATGTATGTGTATGTGTTGTCTTAGCATTTTATGGAGTCTTAATGGCCTCTAAAACAGGCATTTTGTTGTTATCTCTTGCATAAATTTTCAGGATATTTGAAGAAAAAGGAGGGGCTTTCTTTATAAACCCTAACTGTTCTGTCTGAATTGTATTTGAGACACACCGAGCATAAGTCTTGCTGGGATGTTTATTTGCCTTCTAAGACATGTGCAAAATAAACATAGTGACATGTGTGTTCTTTCTCATAGATGTATCAAGAAACATATACAGAGTGTACACCTATAGCTTATGCTGGGAATAGGGTGGTAAACAAGTCAGAGACACCACTCCCTAACAGAGTTTACCACTGTATGAAGAAGAGAGACATTAAACAAGAAATTCTGAGTGAAATAAATTTCACCAAGGAGAATGACAAGAGTGGCAAGGAAGGTATGTCTGCATAATTGATGTCAAAGCAAAATACTCCAAAGAGAGGAGTTATCTAGTTATGTGTGCACAGAGAGTTCAAGGCAGAGAACGCAGCATGGGTTTGAAGAGAGTCCAGTCTGCCACCTTTGTTGGTCTTAAATATGGATGATGGTGTAAAATATGGTGGATTCTGCAGGAAGACAGCAGTAGTCCCAAATCTAACTCTGCCATCACTGCCAGTCATATATTTGGGTAGATTAATTAATCTCTCTTAAAATATCCTCATCTGTTATAGGGGGTTTATGATAGGAGTGCAGGGAATACAAAATATTCAAATAATAATTAATTACAGAAAATAATACTAAATACTTGCTTATATGTAATGATATACAGCCTTATCATATTTAATACATAAATTTCTAACTTGAATCCTAACTTAAAAATCGAGTTCCAACTCCAGTGTTCTCTGTACAAAACTACACTGCAAGGTACTAGAGCTCCTGCAGAAAACCTTATAAACACATTATTGTTACTTAAGATTTGGCAAGGGAAAATTAGGGAAACTGAAAACCACAGAATCACTGTTTTTCACATTCAAGAATGTTGGACAGTGTTTACCGAAAAAGAAAAGGCTTCCTGCGAATTTTAAATATTGGAAAGGAAAAAGCTGCCTGTGAATATTAGAAAGTAAAGTTAAATTCAGTTGCAGGAGGTAGCAGGACAGGCAGTAGGATGTCAGGCGAAATTAATTTGGGTAAATGACTCAAAGGGTGTTGGCAAAAATCATCTTAATTATTCTTATGCACAGGTTATCACTGGGATAAATATTAAAATTAGATTTTTAAAGTGATTGAATTATTTTATGAGCTTTAAAAGCCCTTGCAGGTAACCAGCACAGGCAATAATTTTTTAATCAAACCTTATGATCCAGGAAGTAAACTGATCATACAGAGGTCAGAATGACATTTATGGGCTTGAGAGATTTCTATCTGTCTCTGAAACTGGCTGAGTGGGCACTATCAGAGGTAGAAAGATTTATCACGCAACACGCAAAAAAGTTCTTATATCATTAATTGATCATTAGAGAAAAAT
Source organism: Alouatta palliata (assembly GCA_004027835.1). Classification (NCBI taxonomy): domain Eukaryota; kingdom Metazoa; phylum Chordata; class Mammalia; order Primates; family Atelidae; genus Alouatta; species Alouatta palliata. The sequence goes on along the minus strand of PVKV010006890.1, from coordinate 21,860 downwards.
AGAAGATTCTGTTTGCTAAGAGTTCAAGTACCTTAAATTGATAGTTTTCAGGAAAATCAGATACACATTAATAGATAGGGTATGATTGAGCACTGCCAAATTTAAAAATAAAAATAAATGGGTCCTGATATACTCTTTCACTCCAGTTTATTCTTCTACTACCCACAGATTTATTCAAAGACATTTATTGGGCACCTGCTCTGAGTCATACATCGTGTTAGGCACTGCGATCTGTTATGGGTTGAATTGGGTCCCACCAAAATTCACATTGATGTCCTTAACCCAGTACCTCAGAATTTAATCTTATTTAGAAATAAGGTCATTGCAGATGTGACTTAACATAAGTTAATGTAAAAAGTCTTACTGGAGAGTAGGATGGGTCCCTAATGCAATGTGACTGGTGTCCTTAAAAAGGGGGAAATTTGGACACAAGTACACACACCGGGAGAACAACATGTGAGGATGAACACAAAAATTGGGGTGATGCTTCCATAACCCAAGAAATACCAAAGAGTTCCTGCAAACCACCAGAAGCTAGGGAAGAGTTACGGAAGGGATTCCTCCTCACATCCCTCCAAAGGAACCAATCCTGGGAACATCTCCATCTTGAACTTCTGACCTCCAGAAGTATGAGACAATCAATTTCTGTTGACTAAGCCACCCACTTTGTGGTAGTATGTTATGGCACCCCTAGGAAACTAATATGGGATTGAAGCAGGGTATCCGCGACCCTAGTATGGCCTATATTCCAGTGGTTAGAGTAAATTTAAAAACTTTTCTGTATTTCAATCTCAAAGGACTCTGTGGATATTATGTTTTAAAACAACAAAAAATATAGAGTAAATTTAAAAACTTTTCTGTATTTCAATCTCAAAGGACTCTGTGGATATTATGTTTTAAAACAACAAAAAATATAGATTTATAGATAAAAGAAGAAAGCAGAAATATGCTAATCCGAAGACATTCATTTATTAGCCAAAAATATAATTAATCTGTGCTCTGTGCGGGACATTCTTCATTTACTCTGCCAGCTCTATGCCGCACCTTCCGCTGTACTTTGGTTGCTGAACTTAATGGATTGTATGTTTCAGGATCCCTTGACCTCTGTTGTCCAAGTGCAGTCAACCTATTGGAGGCACTGGAAGGACAGCAGGGAGCAGGAGAGAGCCCATTAGTTTCTTCTGCCTGCAGTGTTATTAATGTTAGGGTCCTTTCTGCATGCTCATCACTCAGCCAGTGCCTCATCTCAACAGAGTCCAATAACATGGCTTTCTCCTTTTCCCCTTTAAGACTAGGCATGGTAAAAGCTTGCTCCTGGTAACTGTCACCTAGTAACTGTTGCTAGCTCCTGGGAACTTTATTCTTTCATTACCTTTAATCCTGCCCTCACTTTGTAAATAATCCCATTTTTATACTATTTTAATGACTTCTTTGAGTATGTCAATGATATCTGGCCAGAACCATGGCTGATACAAGAATTTTTCCAGGAATGTTGCCAGGAGACAGACCCTCAAATTTGCATTTCAGGATTGATGTCTCACATATTTGATGATCACACAGATAACCTCTTTGCTGGGGGCAACAGGACACTGGTACTCCATGAATACAATGGCATCATAGCTATTCAAATTATCACAGGTGGAATGAGATGGAGCATAATGGAAGGAGGCTTTGGGAGATGAATTTTCTGTGGTGCTTAGTTGATGTGTTCATATTGTTGATTTATAAACTGAAAATAGGCTTGTTTCTTTGACTAACACAAAATCACACACCCAAATAAACTCAAAGCCTGAAATTTCTTTTCAAAATGCAGAAAGCATTTACACAGCTTATCTCACATAGCTGGCTACAGACATGACTGTGGATCAGGTACAAAGCCTTATTGTAAATGCTGTAGAGATGCAATGTCAACTAAAAGTACAATTTCTTCAGATCTCTTTTGCTAACATCATGACCACTAGTTAGAAAGTACACCCTAGAAAACTGGGATGGGAAATATTGGTCAGTTTATCTATTTGTCCACTTTCCATGGACATCTAGAAGGAGAGATAAATGACCTGATATGAAATTTACATTAATTTATAGTCAGAAGATAACAGGTTAGTTATTGGTCATGGTATTGGAAAGAACAAATTAGGAGATGAATGACAAAGGATTCTAGGAGAGAGGGTTGTGAAAAAGCATCTCAGAATGGGTAGAGTGTGAAAATATTCATGGGCCACATCAATCCTCCACCATGAAGTTTGTCACCAATCAAGTGAACAGAATTACCTGTTGTGTGGATAGAAGTCAGCTTCTACCCTTGGCCACTAAATTGCTCATTTAATAAGCCCATTTACAAAGTGGCCATAATGACAGGGATGGAGGCTATACATGGGCTTAATAAGGTAGATTTCCCTTCACTAAAGCTGATCTTGTCACAATTATTGCTGAGTATCCAACACGCTAAAAACAGAAGTAGAAGTAAATACTAAGCCTCTAATATGAATATTTTTGGGGAAGCCAGATATTCACCAGGTAAAAGTTGATTACTTTAGCCTCTTGTTATCAAAAATGTTGCACACATAGTAATAGATTCATATTGCAAACACAGACTTGCCTTTGTGTCTGCAAATTCTCTTTTTGTTGCTGTTCAGGGGACCAACTGAATTCCTTACTCATCATCTTTGTAGCTTGCAAAAAAAAAAAAAAAAAGGCAAAAATAAAAAAGAATAAAGAAATCGCATTTTCTGAAACATACCTGAAAATGTTTCCTTCACATATTACAGTGAAGGAAATGTACCAATGACTTCCCTCAAGGTGTTCTCTGGTCTTATACTCCTCAGAAAGCAGGTATTTGACAAAGTGGTAAATAATGATAGTAGGTAGGTACTGATACCCTGTGAGTTTGTGAAGCTGTTATACGTGATGTAGAATATGCCTTAAATCAATAAGTAGTGCCATCCCCTCTGTAGATAGAATGTGTGGATCTGGGAAACAAGAAGTAGATGCAGATGTAAGAAAAGATCCTCTTGCTATCATACTAATAGTAAAGTAGATGTGGCCTCAGTGTGTTAGGAAAGTGAATATCCAAAGAATTAATACTTCCACCAGGAAACACAATCATTATTCTATTGAAACAGAAATTGAGACTGATCTTGAGCTAACATGAACATCTCATTCTGGGGGACTAACAGGCAGAGAAACGGGTCAGTGCCCTGGTTTGAATAATTAATTCAATTGCCAAGGAAACTTTGTTTTCTTCCAACTAGTGAGAGCAAAGAAAAACTTTGAAATCCAGGCAACTCATTGTAGAACATGTTAGTTCAGCCATTCTATTATTATTTGCCAATAAGGAAATTAAGGCAACATAAGACAGGACCAGTAGGTACTTGGGTCCTTTAGGAGGGAAGATTTGTGTAATCCCACCCCCAGGAAAAAACAAAATTAATCAAATGATGTTGGCAGAGAATTTTTTTAAATATAAAACTAGTGAACAAAGAATGAAGGTAAATATTTCAATGAGTTTTGTACCTTAAGCCTTATAATCAACTACACATGTAGGCATTATAATCAGCTATGTTTTCTCTTAATTATTATGTTTTTTCTTTCCATCCACCCCTGATACTTGATACTTTTATGTGAAGGGCACTGATGCTCAATAATATTACAATTAAAGTTCCTGGGGGGATTCTAGTTACACTGACATCTTGCCAAGACGATGAAGTGATTAATATATCTTTATATTTCCCCATTTAGGGAGATTTTTTTTGTGTGTTTCAGATTTACCTATCTAAATAAAGAACAGAAATGAATTTAATTGGGGAAAAAAGTGGATTATACTGATTATTAGTCATTTACTTTTACCCTTCTGAATTCATCCTGTGCCCTAATCTTTGCCCCACAACCACATCACATGGGATCTCTTGCCCTCTGGCTTTTTGGTGATTTCAACTAACAAAAATACTACCAGTGATGAGGGTTAAGAAGACAAAGTTATCAGGTACTGATTTTCACCACACCTCAGCTTCCAAGCCATGATTTTGACAGTACCTGTGTTCCTCTTCAGGTGTCCACAGCTACTATTGAGCAGCCCATCTCTCACAGCTACAGCTATTACTGGGTTCTGATACTTGTACCATAAGGCTTTGGTACAGTAATGGCTTTCCACTGTTTTGGACCCCCAAATGCTTAACCATCCCTTCTTGCTTTTTTCTGTTTTTTAACTGTTTGTATTTTTGTAATCAGTCCCTTCTAACTTTTGAAGTGTGTCTTCTGTTTTCTGCTAACATCCTGATTGACTTTTTGTTGATAAATGTCTTTTGTGATACCTTAATGTAAATAAAAACTTACTTATGTGGCAAAAGAAATTATCTGTCTTTTAAAGTGAGGACTCTACCAGATGCTGCTGTGAAATATATTTATTTTCCCAACAGTGTTAATCACAGAGCAAAAGGATTCTGAAGGAGGAGATATATTCCCTGAGAACAGATAAGAGTAATGGCATTCTACGTATTATATACTATAACCAATATACTAAAAACTTAGAAAACTGTTGTAGTCATACTAAACAAATTGAATCAAGACTCTATCTGCAAAATACTTAAGTAGGATGAATTGGTGAAAATAACATAATTACAAAAATGTCAAAATCCAGTATGTTGGAATGATTACAAGGAATCTTCTAATTTATGTCTTTAAATAACTATTAAATTTTTTTAAGACCAGAAAAATTGCCATCAGTTACTTGCCCAGCTGCTATATTTTTGGCTCTTTTATTACTATGCTGCTTTAGGAAAATGTTAATGATCTATTTTATGACACCTGAACTATTCTGTTGAGTATTGTTCCTTAAGAACCCACATAACTGATTCAAAGTGCTTACTGAAATCCTGTGTGGTTATTCCTTTTGTGGAAGGAAAGTGTAGGGGAAAAATTCCTTCAGAATATTATGCAGAATTAATGATCACTGCGTATCAACTCCTATTGGCCATTGCCTTTGCCACATACCCAATCCTTTTACTGAAAAAGAGAGTTTTATGATTCACATTTATCCTTCCATTTTGCTGTTTGGGAGCTAAACATGATACTGTCAAAATATACTCTTTGAATTTAATAAGAATATGATTGATTTTAAGGCCAACAACAAAAATTATGCTGTCTTAGCAGAAAGATGTGTAAGGTTCAACATACCCAGTAGTAAAAAGGAAGAGGCAGGTTCAGTAGTTGGTCACTGCAATTGAGAAGGTCTCCTATTTCTTCCTGTGTTCTGGACTAAGCCACTTTAGCAAACTTGTCAGCTTTAGCCAAATTTTGTTTTTATGTTTCAGCAAAGATGTGCTTCAAAGAAATATCCCTTTGAAACCTGTGATGAAAGACTATTCAAAGCAAACTGATTTCATCATCAAATAACTTGTATTTTCTTTGTTTAAAAAAATGAAAAAACACAGCTCTTACTTGCAATATATATTTTAATGGTATTTTTTGTAACTTTTTCCTCCCATGGAAATTCTGTAGCACCAGACATGTTCTAAATGGGCAACCTTCTGTTTAAATAATAAGTATTTAATAACTAGATTTACATGAGATCACATGGTAGCATTAAAAATCAGTCTGTCTCTATCAGTGGGTCATTCCGAGGAAAAAAATTGCTCAAAATGGAAAATTTATCACTATTATTTCTCAGCGTTTTTATAGTGAAAAATTACACATAATGCAAATTTTGGCCTCTCCTGTGGGCCATAGGCCCCTCCCCAGATTCCATTTCTCATCCTTCAACCTAGTCTGTTCCTACCTCTATCTCTGTGGTCCTTGTGCCGTTGGTTCTGCTTCCGTTTGGTCCAAATCAATAGAATACGAACACATAGCATGTATCAGTATCTAGATTAGAATGTGGAAGATAATGACATCAGTGTCTACAACAGATTATGAATAAATATGTAAATAGGACAACAACATAATACAGACTGAACTTATAATCAATGTCTATAAAGACAGATGTTGATAAATCAATACATACAACAAATACAGAAAAGTTCCTTTTGATGCTGAATTTGTGATTACTTATAGAAAATTATCTAGGCTTTAACAGCAAACAATTCATATGTATTTCAGAAAAAAAACAACAATGTAAGGACTAAGAGTCCCAAAACTATTTAACTTTGCACTTATTTTATGGAAGAAAATTTAAAATCACGAATACTACAATTGATACCAAATATGAACAAATTATAATAAAAATTTCTGCACAAAGAAACTAGTAGGACATAATATAAAATCCAGAAATATATCCACATGTATATACTGACTGGATTTATGACAAAGTACCACTACAATTCAGACTGAAATAATAGTCTTTTCAATAAATTTAGTTGGTCAAAAAGATATCCATAAGGGAAAAATGTGAAATTAACCTTCACCTCACAGTGTACACAAAAGTAATTTAGGATATATCATAGTCCTAAATATCAAAAGAAAACAAAAAACCTCTAGAAAAAAAAAATAAGACAATATTTTTTGGAACTTGGATAGAAAATATTTCTGAAACAAAACACAAAAGCACTAACTATAAAAAAAATTAATGAACTAAAAAGTTCTGCCATCAAAAATACATCCATAAGAAGATGACAAGTCATGCTCCACACTAGAAGAAGATATTCCCAAGATATAGGTACAAAAAAGGATTTGAATGCAGAATCCGAGAAACCAATAAAAGACAAAAATGTAATTTTAGTATAAGCTAAATATTTGAAAAACAATGTGCCACTAAAAATGATATGCAAATGACTAATAAGCACATGAACGTACATTCACTACCATTAGTCATCACAGAAAAACAAATTAAAATCGCGATGAGACCTACATATCCACCTGAATGCTGCATTTATGCATAGATATATATTTTTTATTTTATTCAGAATACCAGTACTGATTGATATCAAGTATCAATGAGGATAAAGACAAACCAGAATTCTGGTACATTTCTAATGGGATTTGTAAACTAGTACACGCACTTTGGGGAACTGTTTAACAGTATCTATTGCAATCACATGCATGCACACATGCATACACACAGACACACACATCTCATGACTGCAAATTTGTATGTATATCTTAAGAAGAAATGAATGTTTTTGACCATCAAAAGACATGTAAAAGACTGTTAAAAATATTTATGGCAGTATCACTTACAAAAATCAAAAGTGAGAGACAACCCAAATGTCTGACAATAGTAGAATGAACAAATGAAAATTGTAACAATGATAAAAATGAGCTATTGTTACAGACAAAAACATGGATACACATCACACACATATGACTGAGCTTAAAAACTAAGCAAACATGCATACTACATTTAATTAATATGAAGTCCAAAGTAGGTAAAACCAAGCCATGATGATAGAGACTGAGATATCCATTATTATTGAGTTATTCTTCTTCTCAGTGTGTCTACTGAGAGGAAGCATGAAAAAATACATTGGCTGTTGGAAATACTCAACTACTTTGATCTCAGTGGTGGTTCCCTGGGTGTATACAAATTCAAATACTCATAACTTTGCGCTATACAAGATTTACTAGTAAATGATGGAGAGAACTGACTTTTATTAAATTCTAACTACATATGTGGTTGTTTCACTTAGTTCTCACAAACATTTTTTGAAGATTATCGTGTCTCTTACCTAGACAATAAACTGGATTTGTAAAGTGTTTAAATAATTAGTATAGCTAAGAAACACAACTAGAAAGCAGAGCAACTGGAGTCCAAATGCAGATCTTTGGGATTCTAAGATCCATAGCCTAAAAAGCACAAGAAAAAAAGAAACAAACAAACAAAAAGACCTATTCTGTCTTGTCCATACATCTTTGAAAATTGCAGCATAATGATGGTTTATGAACAACCTAAACTTTATAGTTCTTAGTATACCTTTTTTATTTTAATATGTAAATGATACAATTATATTTTCAAGCTGGCATTGTCTTATGCAGTCTAATGAATCTGCTGGCTAATTATTGCCCAAAAGTAAGCTCCATGTCAGCTAGTCTAAAACTGAAATGATTATTTTTTAGAAAAAATTATCCAATTTTTAATTTGTTTATAAATAACAACTCCCTATAAGTCACATAACTTTATTGGTAGGGTGTATATTACATAGGGTTTATATAAAAATTTATTTCTGTAGGTATACCAAGAAATTGTGCTACTTTAAGCAATCACATTCTAGGTTGAAAATTTATTTTGGCTGATGTAAGCTTCTGTTTACTTTACCTTAATTTTTTTCAATATAGAATTATTTTGACTTTATTTGGAATTTCATTTTCCCATTATTCCCTGTGAATAAGTTGACTTTTCTTCTCCTGCTTTATTGAGGTATAATTGACAAATAAAACTTGTATATATTTAAAGTGTACAACATGTTTCTATGAATGTATACATTATGAAATGATTACCACAGTCAAAGTAATTAACATGACCATCACCTCACTTAGCTATCATTTTGTTTGTTCTGGTGAATAACATTTACCATCTATTCTCATAGAAAATGTCAAATCTACAATACAGTGTTATTAATGTCTTCATGCTGTACATTATATCTCCAGAACTTATTCACCTTGTGTAACTGAAACTTTGTATGCTTTGACAAACATCTCCCAATTCCCCTCCTCTCAACCCCTAGAAACTACCATTCTATTCTCCACCCCTATGAGCTTAAATTTTTTTAGATTCCACTTGTAAATGAGATCATATAATATTTGTCTTGTTGTACCTGGCTTATTTCACCTAACATGTCCTCCAGTTTCATCCATGTTGTTGCAACTGACAGGATTCCTTCTTTTATAAGGCTAACAGTATTCCAGTGTGTGTGCATGTGTTTGTGTATCACATTTTCTTTCTCCCCTTACCTAGAATAATGTATAGAGTTAGTTGAAAAAGCAGTGTCAGTGTTGGGGAGGACTGACTTCAATTTTGAAAGAAGTTCTACTCTGGATAAAATTTTGTTAAACAGCATTCAATGCTGTAGAAAAATATTTCATGAAAGAGTAAATATACATGGCAAAATTTTCATCTTATTTTATGAGATTCCCACAGCCATCTCAACCTTCAGCAACTACCAGTGTGATGAGTCATCAGGCAAGACCCTTCATCAGCAATAAAATTATAAGTCATTGAAAATTCAGATGATCGTTAACAATTTGTCAGCAGTATATTTTATGTACATTTATGTACATTTTTACATAATGCTATTACAAAATTAGTAGATTATAAAATAGTGTATAAACATAATTTTTATGTGCACTGGAAATCCAAAACGTTTGTGTGACTCATTTTATTGAAATATTCACTTTATCTTGGTGGTCAAGAACAGAATCTGCAATATCTTCAAGATAAACCTGCATTATGTATTGGAGTATTTTGAATTGGACTATATTCTTATCTTTATGGTGAAGTATATGTTTTCATTTTATTAGTTACTGTCGTTTTATTTCACCTTGAAGAACTCCCTTAAGTATTTTTTATAAGACAGATCTAATGGTGGTGAAGTCCCTCAGCTTTTGTTTGCCTTGGAAAATCTTTTCTTCTTCTTCATTTCTGAAGGACAACTTTGCCAGTTATAGTACTCTTGATTGGCAGGGTTTTCTCTTTCAGTACTTTGAATATATCATCATACTCCCTCCTGTTCTTTGAGATTTCAGTGAAGAAATTCAATGATACTATTATGAAGGTTCCCATCATGTGAAAAGTCTTTGCTCTTGCTGCTTTCAAAATTCTCTCTTTTCCTTTAAACTTTGAAAATATAAAAGAATATGTATTGGTGAAGATCTCTCCATGTTTAATCTAGTTGAGGTTCTTTGGGCTTCATAAACCTGAATGTTCATGTTCCTCTTCAGATTTAGGAAATGTTCTGTTATTACTTCTTTAAATAACTTTCTTTCCCCCTTCTCTAGTCCTTCTGGGACCCAATCATGCATACACTGGCTCATTTGATGGTGTCCCGTAACCCATAAAGGATTGATTTACTCACCTTTTTCTCTTTTTTTTCTAGTTCCTCTGACTTGGTAATTTCAAAGCACCTATGTGAGCTCACTGATTCTTTCTTCTGCTTAGGCAAGTCTGCTTTTGAAGTTTTCCAAGGAGTTTTTCAGTCAATCATTTTGTTCTCAGGTCCATATTTTCTGTTTAGATCTTTTGCCTGGTTTCTATCTCTTTGTTGAACTTCAGATACTGTTAACTTCCGGTTTTTCCTGATTTTCTTTAGTCATCTGTGTTCTCTTGTTATTCACTGACCTTTTAAAATATAGTTATTTTGAATTCTTTGTCAGGCCTTTTTAGATCCCACTTCTCTAGTGTCAGTTACTAGTGCTTTATTTTGCTTCTTTGGTGACCCCTGTGTTATTTGTGATCCTTGTGGTCTTATACTGGAGTCTGCATATTTGAATTAGACACCTCTGTCTGTCTTAATAAAATGGCTTTAGCAAGGAAAGCCCTTAGCATTCAATCTGCCCATACAGTCTAGGTGGACCATCTGACAGGGCATGTAACTGGGTTTGTGGCTAGAGTTCTGAAGTGAGCTGATCTGGGTGCCTTGGTCAGTGGGCAGAAAGATCAGGATTCTAGGTCCACTGGTTTGGCCTAGTGCTTTTGTCTACATGGGCATTTCTAGAGCCTTGTTCCACAGGAGTGGGCCTGGAATCTGGGTTCATGGAGTACCAAGGTCTACAGGGGAAGAAGGCTTGAACCCTGAGTTCATGGAGGCAATGATGGTAAACAAGACAAGGGTGGCAGGTTTGAAGCCTGTGTCGGCAGTAGTAGGCTTGAATTCTGGAAACATGGGGGCAAATCTGGCTCTAGAGCAGGACTGGAGGCTGAGTGGATGGTGTTACTTCTGGATCCTGGGTCCACAGCTGTTGGTCTGGCACAAGCGACTGCCTGTAACCTGAATCTATAAAGTTGTGTCTAGAGTCTGAGCCCACAGGGGCTAACCTGAAGTCTGGGGCTCTATTCTGGAGCCTGGGGCTCTATTCTGGAGCCTGGGGCTCTGGGTGCCAACCTGGGGCTAGGGACTGTGGGAGATAGCCTTGCACTGGAGCAGGACTGTCTGTGGGGTCCAGAGTTGCAATGGACTCTTACTACAGCCTCTTTTCCCCACGTAGGCGGCATCTTTCTATGTGCTGCACCATGCCGACTTGGGGAAAGGTGATGTAGATAATGTGAAATAGTCTTTTCTACCCTCTTTGATATGTCTTTTCTTATTTCTATGTTCCATTCAGTTGCTGTAATCTCTCACCTAGATGTCTTAGCTTTTGTGAAGGTATTTTTTTGTATGGATGGTTGTTCAAGTTGATGTTTCTTTGACAGGATGAGCACCGTCAACTCCAATTCCACCATCTTGCTGATCTTTTTGTAGTTATGAGTATACTTGAGAGGCCCTTCAGATCTATAATGTGACAATTTGTAAACTCACTGAGACGTTAATTTGAATCTTTAGTCACTTATTTAGGGATTGAACCTACCTGACTCCACATCTGATTCTAGTGCTGCATTGCCAATCTCTACCTATCATTTCAAATATGATAGTTCTTTTAAAATGGTCATCAATTAAATAAGACTTCATCACAACTCTTATTTTCCAGGCACTGTTTTAGATCCTAAAGAATGCATGCTATATGTAGAATAATGACAATCATTATTGTAATTACTAATTTGTTAATATAGGATTAGTAAAATCCAAGCATTTACTATAAATATTTTTCATTCCTTGACATCTCTGAAATTAAAGATATGGTCAGAAAGAAAAAATAAAGGCCAAATCTCTTTAAATAAGCTTATTAATGTGCTAGCTATCATTAACAGCATAATACACCCTCTATTTTTCTCACAGGGCCCAACTTTTCTGGGATGAGATGTTTTCTTTCCCTTTTCCATACTTTTCCATATTTAAGGAATCTACTTTCCTATACCTTAACATTTTATTTAAATCAAAAACTTCTTTTTATATGGAAAATCCACAAATTCATTTCCTAAGATCTTATAATTTTTATTTCTTTGTATATGTCATGGCTATTAGAATGACCACACTTCAACAACTTGTACGTTCATTTAACTTGAAAGATATATTGAAAATATATTCGTCATTCTAATTCACAATTTTAGATAAGTACACAGAGGGTGCACTGATGGTGAAGAACATACAGTTGATGAAGCTATGGTGAAAATCCAAAACTGAACCCTGCTATGAAAAAATAATGCATAAGTTCATTTCCCCATTCTTTCATTTATGAAATGAAAGTACCTCATATATAACAATTAACCAAAATGTCACATACATTAATTTGAAATCCCTCAAAAATAATCCCTTAGTTTTAATTTCCTTGTGTTATGAATAAAATCAGTAATGTAGTGATCTTATTTCGTCTGATCTTCTGAAATCTTTAAGAAATATTTAAAAACATATAGGCTTTAAATATTAAGAATGGATTTAGAAAACTCATTCTGATATCTTCTTCTAGTTGCATCTGAACTTTATTCTTAGTGCAGACACTGGCGTCCTTAAATCTTAATCATGTTGGAAAATGTAATATAAGGATAAACACTTATAGCAGTAGCAATAGTTGAACATTGGAAACATATTTCAAAATGATGTATTTAAATGCTTAGGTATTATCATAGAAAATAGTAGAAGGTTGAACATCACTGTATTTATTTTACAGTTTAATATTGTTTTCACTATGTATTACATATGTATTGAGTACCATGATATAATAAGTCCGCAATACTGTATAATAGGTGTATAAACCCTGTGCACTGTTCTTATACTGTTTTACCCAGACCTAAATTGGGTTTGGACTTCAAGCTTGCTTTTTGTTTCTCATAACTTTGAAGAAAGCTACTCACAACTTTGACCAAGAAAGAACACTGCAAATTTATTTCCTAACTATTCTTCTGTAATTGATCCAATCAAGCTTCTTTGCTGTTCGCTATTGCTAATGGTATTATGGGAGAAAGTATGAGCCATGGAGTCAGAATATCCAGCTCAAACCCCAAATCATCCTCTTGCTGTTCTGTTGAAGTTGGCAAGTTGTTGAGATACTCTTGGTGAAGTTGTTGAGCTACTCTCGATCTTCTTTTCTTTACCTGAGAATAAGAATATCTCCTTAACAATTTAGTGCAGCAGGATTATGAGTTTAACTCATACAACTCCAGTGCATAGAAGATGCAATTTCTTTATTTTGTCTACCAATAATCTACACTTTTTTTCTAAATCTGAATCTGTTGGAACATGAAAAATAATTAATTATTAAAGACTTCATTTCACTTAAACTTAGGAAAGAGTGCTTGGCCTCAGATTTCTCAGTCTTTCACCCCTCTTCTAAGGATCTTTTCATGGTACTTTTGGGGTATATGGAGTTTTGGGGTATGTGACTTGAGCAACTTCGTATTAGAGGTTTATTTCAGGATTACTGGGCTTCCCTAATCTCTAGGATCATAGTCCTTGTCTACCAGGTGGAGTCTGCTGTAGATATAGCTCGTAACCTGACTTTGAGATGGTAGAGTTTGCTGGTACACTCTGGCTGACTATGCCTTACCTCACATCCTCCTAGTGTGTGGACTGTGACTTTGACCCCTCTAGTAACTCACTATGACATTCATTTGGATATGGCTCCCTCATAGGAGAAACTTACAAGAGAGCTACTCTGCCTCTGCCATGACATTGCCTCTGGAAACTTACCTGAAGCAACCTTGCCCATGTCTTGTTTGGTCTATGATATTTGAGTGCCGAGGAAAGCACCATTCACTGTGCAGCAGGTTAGTACAAGATGGTTTGCAAATATTCTTCTTTCCAGAAAGCCCAGTAGAGACCATGGGCAAAGCCCTACTCTACCCCTATGTAGTTTTACTAACTAAACACCACTGCCTTCCTCTTTCTCTTTTTTCCTCTAGAGATCCACTGATTCAGCATGAAAGATTTTCTTTTCCTTACTCAAATCAAATATTTATTTCTCTGGAGAACCTAGTTTTATAGTTTGGTTACTCCAAGAGAAAAAGAAACTTGATAAGTTAAGTCCCTCTAACTTAGTCATTGAGATGATCACTGGATTATAAGTAATTTTAGATATTTCTTTTGTTTTTAAAAAACACTGACAAAAAAGTCTTTTTTTTTTTATATTGTAAGTCTTGCCTCAGTTCTCCACTTTCCATTACATGATAACAAGTCTCACTGTCACTCCAAGCATATGAATACCATGAGACAGCCAGATGAAACTCATGTGTTTGAAAAGACAAAAGAGAAATGCATGTTCATAATCTCCCAAATATTACCTTTTGTTTTTATCTTCCACAAATTTATAATTAAGGCTCTGCTAGTCAAATTTATATTCTCTTCTTCTGCATTTTTATATTTCCAGACCTTTTCAAGATTCTTCTCCAATTGTAGCTTCTTCGTGATCTCTGTATGTAGAGATAATCTGTATTATTTCCAATATCTCTATATTTTTTTTTGTTTTGCTTTTATAGTGTTCACCACTGTCTCTCTTCAACTGAGGTAACAGTTGCATCTGAACTTTTCTTTGCTGCTAGATTCCACTCTCCTTGTAAGCATGGACTACATATATATTGGATATAGCCTGACATAATAGGAATGCATTTCTAGGTCTTCAGTGACTTTTAATAAGTTACTTAAATTTTCTCTTTACTTATTTATTTATTTTTACTATACTTCAAGTTCTGGGGTACATGTGCAGATCTTACAGGCTTGTTACATAGGTACACACATGCCATGGTGGTTTGCTGCATCCATCCCCCATCACCTGCATTAGATATTTCTCCCAATGTTATCCCTTCCCAATCTCTCCACCCCCTGCTATTCCTCCCCTAGTCCCCCACTCTCCAACAGACCCCAGTGTGTGATGTTCTTCTCCCTGTATCCATGTGTTCTCATTGTTCAACACCCACCTATGTGTGAGAACAGGCAGTGTTTTGTTTTCTGTTCTTGTGTCAATTTGCTGAGAATGATCATTTCCAGATTCATCCATGTCCCTGCAAAGGAAGTGAACTCATCCTTTTTTATGACTGCATAGTATTCCATGGTGTATATGTGCCACATTTTTTTTAATCCAGTCTATCATTGATGGGCATTTGGGTTGGTTCCAGGTCTTTGCTATTGTAAACAGTGCCGCAATGAACAAATGTATGAGTGTGTCTTTATAATAGACTGATTTGTAATCTTTTGGGTATATATCCAGTAATGGGACTTCTGGGTCAAATAGTATTTCTGTTTCTAGATCCTTGAGGAAATGCCACACTGTCTTCCACAATGGTTGAACAAATTTAAACTCCCACAAACAGTGTAAAAGTGTTCCTAGTTCTCCACATCCTCTCCAGATTCTGTTGTCTCCAGATTTTTTAATAATCACCATTCTAACTGGCATGAGATGGTATCTCAATATGTTTTTGATTTGCATATCTGTAATGACTAGTGACAATGAGCATTTTTTCATATATTTGTTAGCCCCATATATGTCTTCTTTTGAAAAGTGTCTGTTCAGGGAGGGGGACCAAGATAGCTGAAAGGAATTTTCTCCGGAGTGCAGCTCACACCAAGTGGGACACAGAACCAGAGCGATATCCGTATCTTGGTGCAAGGTAGCAGGTTCGTCCCAAAAAGACTGGTTGAACAGCAGATTAACCCCCAAAAAAGATGGCAAAAGCAGCCCAAAGGAGGTGAGTGGAGGCAAGATGGGGCACTGCCCCACCTGGAAGTGTATCTGGCACAGAGGATTGGGAGAATATCACCCCCTTGGTACATGCATGTTTAGAAGATCCCATCTTCTCAACCCAATCTCTACGTAAGATGATAAGCAACTTCAGCAAAGTCTCAGGATACGAAATCAATGTGCAGAAATCACAAGCATTCCTATACACCAGTAACATGCAAACAGAGAGCCAAATCATAAGCAAACTCCCTTTCACAATTGCTACAAAGAGAATAAAATACCTAGGAATACAACTAACAAAGGAGGTAGACGACCTCTTCAAGGAGAGCTACAAACCACTGCTCAAGGAAATAAGAGAAGACACAAACAGATGGAAAAGCATTCCATGCTCCTAATTAGGAAGAATCAATATCATGAAAATGGCCATACTGCTCAAAATAATTTATAGATTTAACACTATCCCCGTCAAGCCACCAATGACCTTCTTCACAGAACTGGGAAAAAAACACTTTAAACTTCATATTGAACCATAAAAGAGCCCACATAGACAAGACAATCCTAAGCAAAAAGAACAAAGCTGGCAGCATCACGCTGCCAGACTTCAAGCTAAATTACAAGGCAATGGTAATCAAAACAGCATGGTGCTGGTATCAAAGAGACAGAGACCAATGGAACAACACAGAGGCCTCCAGAGCAACACCACCCATCTACAACCATCTAATCTTTGACAAACCTGGCAAAAACAAGCAATGGGGAAAGGATCACCTGTTTAATGGTGTTGGGAAAATTGGCTAGCATTGTGCAGAAAGCAGAAACTGGACCCCTTCCTGACACCTCACACTAAAATTAATTCCAGATAGATTAAGGACTTAAACATAAGACCTAACACCACAAAAAACCCTAGAAGAAAACCTAGGCAAAACCATTCCGGACATAGGCATAGGCAAGGACTTCATGACTAAAACACCAAAAGCATTGGCAACAAAAGCCAAAATAGACCAATGGGATCTAATTAAACTTCAGAGCTTCTGTATAGCAAAAGAAACAATCATTAGAGTGAACTGGCAGCCAACAGAATGGGAAAAATGTTTGCAATCTACCCATCTCACAAAGGGCTAATATCCAGATTCTACAAAGAATTAAAACAGATTTATAGGAAAAAAAACAAACAAACTCATCGAAAAGTGGGTGAAGGTTATGAACAGACATTTTTCAAAAGAAGATGTCTATGCAGTCAACAAACATGTGAAAAAATGCTCATTAGCACTGGCCATTATAATAATGCAAATCAAAACCGAATTGAGATAGCATCTCACGCCAGTTAGAATGGCGATCATTAAAAAATCTGGAGACAGCAGATGCTGGAGAGGATGTGGAGAAATAGGAAAACTTTTACACTGTTTTTGGGAGTGTAAATTAGTTTAACTATTGTGGAAGACAGTGTGGTGATTCCTCAAGGACTTAGAAATAGAAATACCATTTGACCCAGCAATCCCATTACTGGGTATACACCCAAAGGACTGTAAATTGTTCTATTATAAAGACATGCACACACATGTTCATTGTGGCATTGTTTACAATAGCAAAGACCTGGAACCAACCCAAATGCCCGTCAAGGATAGACTTGACAAAGAAAATGTGGCACATACACACCATGGAATACTATGTAGCCGTAAAAAAACGATGAGTTCATGTCCTTTGTAGGGACATAGATGAATCTGGAAACCATCATTCTCAGCAAACTGACACAAGAACAGAAAATCAAACACTGCATGTTCTCACTCATAGGTGGGTGTTGAACAACGAGAAAACATGGACACAGAGAGGGAAGCATCACACACTAGGGTCCGTTGGGGAGGGCTAGGGAAGGGATAATGGGGAGGAGGATAGGGAGGGATAACATGGGGAGAAATGTCAGGTATAGGTGATGGGGGGATGGTGACAGCAAACCACCTTGCCATGAATGTACCTACACAACAATTTTGCATGATCTGCAATTGTACCCCAGAATCTGAAGTACAATAAAAAAAAGAAGAAAATTGTCTCTTCATATCCTTTGTTTACTTTTTGATGAGGTTGTTGGCTTTTTTCTTGTAAATTTGTTATTGTTCTCTGTAGATTCTGGATATTAGCCTTTTGTCAGATGAGTAGATTGCAAAAAAAATTTCCCATTTTGTTGGTTACTAGTTAACTCTAATGATTGTGCAGAAGCTCCTAGGTTTAATTAGATCCCATTTGTCTACTTTGGCTTTTGTTGCCAGTGCTTTTTGTGTTTTAGTCATGAAGTCCTTGCCTATGCCTACGTCTTGAATAGTATTACCTGTATTTTCTTCTAGGGTTTTTATGGTGTAAGGTCTTATGTTTAAATCTTTAATCCATCTGGAGTTACTTTTAGTGTAAGGTGTCAGGAAGGGGTCCAGTTTCAGCTTTCTGCACATGGCTAGCAGGTTATCCCAACATCATCTATTAAACAGGGAGTCCTTTCCCCATTGACTGTTTTTGCCAAGTTTGTCAAAGATCAGATGGTTGTAGAAGTTTGATGTTGCTTCTGAGAGCTCTGTTCTGTTCCATTGGTCTGGATTTCTGTTTTGATACCAGTACCATGCTGTTTGATTACTGTAGCCTTGTAGTATAGTTTCAAGCTAGGTGGTGTGATGTCTCCAGTTTGTTTTTTTGTGGTTTTTTTTGTTTTGTTTTTGTTGTTGGTTAGGATTGCGTTGGCTACGCATGCTATTTTATGGTTCCATATGAAGCTTAAGGTGGTTTTTCCCAGTTCTGTGAAGAAGGTCATTGGTAGCCTGATGGAGATAGTGTTGAATCTATAAATTACTTTGGGCAGTATGACCATTTTCATGTTATTGATTCTTCCTAATTAGGAGCATGGAATGCTTTTCCATCTGTTTGTGTCTTCTCTTATTTCCTTGAGCAGTGGTTTGTAGCTCTCCTTGAAGAGGTCCTCTACCTCCTTTGTTAGTTGTATTCCTAGGTATTTTATTTTCTTTGTAGCAATTGTGAATGGCAGTTCGCTCATGATTTGGCTGCCTGTTTGTCTGTTATTGGTGTATAGGAATGCCTGTGATTTCTGCACATTGATTTTGTATCCTGAGACTTTGCTGAAGTTGCTTATCAGTTTCAGGAGATTTTGCGCTGAGATGATAGGGTCTTCTAAATATACAATCATGTTGTCTGTAAATAGAGACAATTTTACCTCCTCTTTTCCTAATTGAATACCCTTTATTTCTTTTTCTTGCCTGATTGCTCTGCCTAGAAATTTAAATACTATGTTGAACAGGAATGGTGAGAGAGGGCAAACTTGTCTAGTGCCAGTTTTCAAATGGAATGCTTCCAGTTTTTGCCCATTCAGTATGATATTAGCTGTGGGTTTCTCGTAAATAGCTTTTATTATTTTGAGATAAATTTCATTGCTACCTTGTTTGTTGAGGGTTTTTATCATAAAGGGCTGCTGAATTTTGTCGAAGGCCTTTTCTGTATCTATTGAGATAATCATGCAGTTTTTGTCCTTGGTTCTGTTTATGTGATGGATAACTTTATAGATTTGCATATGATGAACCAGCCCTGCATCCCTGGGATGAAGCCTACTTGCTCGTGATGGATAAGATTTTTAATGTGCTGTTGCAATCAGTTTGTCAGTATTTTATTGAATATTTTTGCATTGATGTTCATCATGGATATTGGCCTGAAATTTTCTTTCTTAGTTGAGTCTCTGCCAGATTTGGTATCAGGATGATATTGGTCTCATAAAATGAGTTAGGGAGGATTCCCTTTTTTTGTACTGTTTGGAATAGTTTCAGAAGGAGTGGTACCAGCTCCTCTTTGCATGTCTGGTAGAACTCGGCTGTGAACCCATCTGGACCCGGACTCTTTTTTGGTTGGCTCTGCCTACGGTTGTTCCAGGCACCAGCCAAAATAGCCACTCAATTTGTGCTGAAAACCCACAGGGCCAGTTGGAATGGCTGCTCAGATCTGTGCTGGAAACCCATGGAGCTTGTTGGCCTGGTGGAAATCTCCTGGTCTGTGGCTGTAATGACCATGGCAGAAGCACAGTATCTGAACCAGAGTGCTGGCATGTCTAGAAAAGTCCCCGATGGCCTCTGTTGGGTAGGAGTGAGGTCCTCCAACCAGTTGCACTTCCTGGGTGAGGTAGTGCCCCACCCTACCTTGGTTTGCTCTCCTTGGGCTACTCCCACTGTGCAACTCATCCCATTGAGATAAATCTGGTACCTCAGTTGAAAATGCAGAGATCACTGGCCTTCTGTGTTGCTCTCATTGGGAACTGCACTCTAGAGCTGTCCCTATTCGGCCATCTTTGCAGAATCCTCCAAGTTACTTGAATTTTCTAATCTCAAGGTCATTTTATCTATAAAATTATAATAATATCAAGGAATGATTATAAAATTTAGAACAAAGTTTCTAATATTGAGAACCCCAAATAAGGAAGAATAATGAGTGATGAAATTAATATTATTTTTATTAAAAACACAATGTAATTTAAAGACTTTGAAGAACAACAATTGAAAATATTAAATGGATTTATATAGGAACTCATGAAGTATGCAGTTTATTCCTGTTTTAAAAGCCCAAATTATTTTTATTAGTAACAAAAATGAAACTTTATCCTCTATACTGCTTTCTATAGAGTATTTTTCTTTCATAAAATTGTTATCTTGTTTGCAATATTTTAAGTAAGTTAAACTGGAAAAATCTAAAATTCGGAGGTTGGGGCACTTGCCGAAGATCAAATACTGACGAGGTAGTCATGAGAACAGGCTGAGAAACAAATTCATCCAATGCCTTGCCTGAATTCTTTGTTTCATCAGTCAGGAAAAATAAATCTGTGAAGCCAATATTTTGCTAATGAAAATGCGCTACTGTTTGAGATAGAATATTTGAAAGCATGTTTTTCTATTTACATCACTTAATAGTAATAATGATAACAGCAACTCTGTTTATTTATTATGTGGGACTCTTAGGAATAAATTTTGTGCCATTCTGTGTATCTGGATGCATGCCTGTAACATCAATTATTCCTGGCCCACTGTTATATTTGTTACAGTCAAAAAGAGATTAAACTCCTGTCATCTAAGAGCAGATATGGATATTAAGAATGCTTGGATTTTGGTCTCTAAAATCCAAATTATTTTATCTCTTCATTCACTCTTTTATGCCTTAGGTCAGTAATCTATTTATCTTCTCTTGTTCAAAGATTTGCCTTTGCAGCATACTACAACGCTGATAGGTGGCTCTTGCTCTGAAAAGGAGGAAAAGAAGTACCACTCAGAGATGATTAAGTGCCTTGGGGGAGAAGGGAGAGGTGTTTTCTCTTTCTCATTCTCCTTTTCCTCTTTTTCTTTATATTGGTCACTCTTTGCTTTTTTCTCTCCCCTCCCTTGCTCCTTTTCCCTCTCTCTTTGGTTTCACTGCTGAATTTTATGAAAGAGTTCTGACCAGTTGGCTCAAAGAAAAATTCAGTGCTTAAATCAAATATTGTATCAGAAAAATAGAAACTAGCTCAAATGCCTTTTAGTACACATGACTTTGGTAATCTTTGGTAAATAAAACAAGTTTCAAAATTCTCATTAGTAATTAAAAATTTTATTTATGTTATGTTAAATTAAGTAATCCTAGGGTTTTCACTAAAAATCAGGGTTACTAACAATTAGAACAGTAGTTAATATATGTAGTTAAAACTGCTAGATATAGGATTATGAAAGTTAGAATGTTTAAACGGCCTTATGTAAAGTAGTTGTGACTCCTTTACCTAAATGTTTTATGAAAATGGATACTGTATCTGACTTGGGAATATTTTGAACCAATAAGAGTGCCTGAGCCAGCAGGGGTAGTGGCTCACATTTATAATCCCAGCACTTTTGGAGACCAAGGTGAGAGGATCACTTGAACCTAGGATTTTGAAACTAGCCTGGGCAAGATAGTGGACCCCATCTCTACACAAAATAAATAAATAACCAGGCATTGTGGCTCATGCCTGTAGTCTCACTTACTAGGGAGGTTGAAGTGGGAGGATCACTTGAGCCCAGAAGGTTGAAGCTGCAGTGAGCTGTCATCATGTGGCTGCATTCCAGCCTGAGTGACAGAATGAGACCATGATGAAAAAAGAAAGCAAGAAAGAAAGAAAAGAAGGAAGGAAGGAA
>PVKV010006889.1:0-100865 GCA_004027835.1 Alouatta palliata | reverse complement strand
TTGATGTGCTGTTGCAATCGGTTTGCCAGTATTTTATTGAAGATTTTTGCATCTATGTTCATCATGGATATTGGCCTGAAGTTTTCTTTTCTTGCTGAGTCTCTGCCCGGTTTTGGTATCAGGATGATGTTGGTCTCATAAAATGATTTGGGAAGGATTCCCTCTTTCTGGATTGTTTGGAATAGTTTCAGAAGGAATGTTACCAGCTCCTCTTTATATGTCTGGTAGAATTCGGCTGTGAACCCATCTGGACCTGGGCTTTTTTTGGGTGGTAGGCTCTCTCATAGACTTTTCAAAGTGATTTGTCAAAAAGATGGCCTAACCCAGGAATACCACTGGAGCTGTAGGCTGAGGGGGAGAGGTGGCATATATACTCTGTGGTGCTGCTCAAATTAAATGTTGAGAGCTGATGGGAGAATAAAAGTTAATTATTCCAATAAAAGAAAAAAAAGGCCTGGCCTGGTGGCTCACACCTGTAATCTCAGGAGGCCGAGGCGGGCTGATCACGAGGTCAAGAGATGGAGACCATCCTGGCCAACGTGGTGAAGCCCTGTCTCTACTAAAAATACAAAAATTAGCTGGGTGTGGTGGTGTGTACCTGTAGTCCCAGCTACTCAGGAGGCTAAGGCAGGAGAATCGCTTGAACCCGGGAAGCAGAGGTTGCAGTGAGCCGAGATCGCACCGCTGCACTCCAGCCTGGTGACAGAGCAAGGCTCCATCTCAGAGAAAAAAAAAAAAGTGAATTAGGGCCAGGTGTGGTGGCTCACGCCTGTAATACCAGCACTTTGGGAGGTCCGAGGCAGGCGGATCATGAGGTCAGGAGATTGAGACCATCCTGGCTAACACAGCAAAACCCCGTCTCTACTAAAAATACAAAAAATTAGGCATGGTGGCACACGCCTATAGTCCCAGCTACTCGGAAGGCTGAGGCAGGAGGATCGCTTGAACCAGGGAGTCAGATGTTGTAGTGAGCCAAGATCGCGCCACTGCACTCCAGCCTGGCGACAGAGCAAGACTCTGTCTCAAAAAAAAAAAAAAAAAAAAAAAAAAAAAAAAATTATTCCCCTTAAAATTTCCAATGTAGAAGTGCTCTAAAAAATATTTTATTCTACAATGATCTGGTTCTCTTCCATGAATTAGTTCTGTAATCCAGGTGACATTGTTGACCTTATTGAGTGCTCACTCTTCACAGAACTCTACCAATGGGTATAGAGAAGTTTGAAAACACAGGAACTTAAATAGCCACAGAAAGATAGAGATTACACAAGGAAAATCATTTTTCTCCTAAAAGCCTTAGTTAGATTCCCTTCAAAGCAGAACGTAAGAAAGGATTTTAAGTGCAGGGAGTTTATGTGGGAAGTGATCCCGGGAAGCAGGTGTGAGTGGTTGGGAGAAGAAGACAAGGAAGGAGGAGAAGTCAGTATAAGAGTACATTTCCAAGGCTGCGAGGGCTTGATGTCACTGGAACTTCTGAGAAGCATTCAGGGCACCTCATAGAATTGCCTGTGTGAGGACAGGAGCCTGGCTGTTTAATCACCAGCTTTTGTGTCCCTTTAGGCTAGCCCCAATGGCTTGAGCTCCACCTCCTGTCCAGGCAATACTTGTGGCATGCAGGCAGGCTCAGAGGAGGCCCTCCAGCCAGGAATGGGAAGTGTTCAGGCATATGTTTTGGTGGGATGCTGTCAACAGTGAGTCTGCACGTACCCAGAACCATCTAGTGCAGCTGCAGCTGAAATAAGAGTCCACAAGCATCTGAAGAAAAGATCAATGTTCCCATATGAAAAGAACCGGTGTGATAGAAATACCACCAGGGGCACCTAATCCAGAGATCACGGAAGGCTTCCTGGAGAAAGTGGTTTTTTTTGTTTTTTTTTTTTTTGACAGAGTCTCACTCCGTCGCCAGGTGCCAGACTGGAGTACAGTGGTGGGATCTCGGCTCACTGCAACCTCCGCCTCCTGAGTTCAAGCAGTTCTCCTGCCTCAGCCTCCTGAGTAGCTGCGATTACAGGCGCACGCCACCACGCCCAGCTAATTTTTGTATTTTTAGTAGAGACGGGATTTCACCATGTTGGCCAAGATGGTCTCGATCTCCTGACCTTGTGATCCACCCGCCTCGGCCTCCCAAAGTGCTGGGATTACAGGCGTGAGCCACCGCGCCCGGCCGAGAAAGTGGTTTTAAAGCTGAGATAAGACTGGATATGGTGGCTCATGCCAGTAATCCCAGTACTTCAGGAGGCCAAGGCAGGAGGATCGACTGCTTGAGCCCAAGAGTGTGAGACCATAGGAAGACTCTCTCTCTACAAAACATAAAAAAATTAATTGAATGTGGCACACACCTCTAGTCCCAGCAGCTCAGGAGGCTGAGGTGGGAGGATCACTTGACCCAGGGAGGTTGAGGCTGTAGTGAGCTGTGATTGCACTGCTATACTACAGCCTGGGTAACAGAGCGAGACCCTGTCTCTAAAAAAGTAAATACATAAAAATTTGTTTTAATTAATATGTTTTAAAAAGGGGTAAATGAAGAGACATTTAAGCAGAAAGACATGATAAGCTTTGTGTTTTGGAAAATTCAGTCTAATTACAGCATGTCAGTAGATACCAGGATAGGACCATTGAGTGAGGGTAGGGAAAAGCAGGTCAGAGAGACTAGTGAAGAGGCTGTTGAATTATCCAGGTGATATAAGAATGAGAACCAGGGCAGTAGCAGGAAGATGAGAAGGAAGAAGATTTGAGACACAGTTAAGTTTCCATATCCCCACTCAGGCTCTGTTTCTGGTAAAATGGTAAAAGAGAAAGTTGTGTGTGTGTGTGTGTGTGTGTGTGTGTGTGTGTGTGTGTGCACATGAGTGTATGATGTAAAGATTGAGTTGTCTGGAAAACTGTGCTTAGAAGATATGAATTGAAAGCTCATGAAGAGGTATTTGGAGTTGTCTTAAGCAAACTGGGAAGTAAAGTAACTGATGAGAAACTCTGAAGTCACTTCTCATCTGGAGGCAAGATAGCACAGTGCACCATCCTGAGGGTCAGGAGAGATCTTGTGTTGTCCCGGATCGGCATCGTCTATTGCTTTGACCCTTGTTTTATCATTTAATCTCTCTGAACTTCGTTTATTTGTCCAACTTAATACAAAGATGATGAAGTTTGCTCGGCCTATTCTGAATTGATCTTAAGCTCAGCATGTACTGGGATGTGACCCAAACAGGGAAGCTAACATCCTCTCCACTAAAGTTAATAGAATGAGAACGGTTAGGGTCATTGTTCAGTCCCAGCAGTCTGGTGTTCAGTGTGGACATTGGCCTATTGGCTGACCCCCAGCACAGGGGGTGAGTGGTCCTTCACCTTGTTGTGCGGCAGTGATGTAGGATTTTGGATTGAGTTAGGGTGATATAGGTTATTTCAAAGATGATCCTTTCCAACTCTGAGACTGGGTCTTCTGTCACAGGCCTTAGTGAGAATTAGTTGAGATCATGGCTGCGAAAACACTTGGAGAACAAACATTTTAGACAAGTAAAGGTATTATTTTTTATTTATTTATTTTTTTTTTGAGACAGAGTCTCACTCCGTCACCAGGCGCCAGGCTGGAGTGCAGTGGCGCGACCTCAGCTCACTGCAACCTCCGCCGCCCGAGTTCAAGCAATTCTCCTGCCTCAGCCTCCCAAGTAGCTGGGACTACAGGCGCGCGCCACCACGCCCAGCTAATTTTTTTGTATTTTTAGTAGAGACGGGGTTTCACCATGTCGACCAGGATGGTCTCGATCTCTTGACCTCGTGATCCGCCCGCCTCGGCCTCCCAAAGTGCTGGGATTACAGGAAGTAAAGGTATTATTATCAGTAGACCATGTGACATTAGCTCATACTTTTTAAATGTTTAACTTTCTTGCATATCCCCGTGAGGCAGAAAATAACTTCCAAGTTCCTACATGCTGGTAGATGATTTCTTTTCATTTCATAGAGAGACCAAACCTTCCCTCATACCACCTTCTTACAAACTAACTGTATTTTGTTTTTCTTATTTTATCTCATACGTTTGACAATGACTGGAAACATTTGACCTGCCAAGACTTGAATTTGGGCATCTGAGGTTTCTCCCACTGTCCGTGATAGTATCACCAACAAGTGGAGCACAGGCCGTACATTCCCTGTGTGAGCTTTCAGAGTGAGGAATGTTCTCCACCCCCTGGGAAAAACCAAGGCCCAGCTCACAGGAGTTGAAAGGAAACTGATTTTAGAACCCTTTTATAATACTGTGACTTTTACTCATCAGTGTTAGGAACTGCTTCTCTTTCACTTAAAAGAACCCCCTGGGGCTTTAAGCTCAAACGATGACAGGGACTCAGAGTGGCTCATGCTTATTGCACCTTGGTGCTGTGCCAAGTGCTGTTTTAGCCCTTTACATGTAAGATGAACCTCAACCTGTGAGTACGCATTCGCTCTATAGATTAGGAAACCAAGAAGCATGCAGTAAATAACTAGCCTGGAGTCGCACAGTTAAGCTGGAAGTTGGACCTTGGCATGTGACTCCAAACCCCTTCCTGAAGCTCGCTGCTTCTCCCCTCCTTGCAAGCAGAGACCTGCCACCCAGAGCCCACAGAGGTCTGAGGGAGGCAGGATTTCCTGTCCGCCTCGCAGGAGAGCAGTCAGAGGTGTTAAGCAGGAAAAGCACATTAGAATTCCAGTTCACTTACAGTGCTCTCTGCACCAGGAAGGAAATACCCCAAATATGAACATGGCTTTCACCAAGATAAATGGCTCCGATCTAGGGGATTCCCGTGTGCATCAGAAAAACTTAACCTAGAGATCAGAGTTTTTACCTGCCGCATCTTTCATATTTTCTTTCCTTAGGTTAAAAAGATCAAGTGGCATGAGCAGCCTTTTGGGGAAAATTGGTGCCAAGAAGCAGAAAATGAGCACCCTGGAGAAGTCCAAACTGGACTGGGAGAGCTTCAAGGAGGAAGAGGGGATTGGTGAAGAACTGGCCATCCATAATCGAGGGAAAGAGGGGTAAGAAGGAGTAGGTTATATGCCTTGGAAAATCCTCAGAACCCTGAAATGAAATGATTTATTGGAGACCAACTGCCCACTGTAAGCAAGCGGGAGCTTTTCATGATGGAACTGAAAATGTGAGCGCTTTGGTTTGTCAGTGAGGCTCTGTTCCAGTGTGGGGCCGGGCTGTCACCGGGAAGGCCCCTGCGGGTGGAGGGAAGGCGGGGCATGTGAGGAGTACTTCTCTCATGGCCAGTCACGTCTGCCAAGCTGAGTCTGCTGAATTACAGCTCCAGTGAACTGTAAGTTGCTTAGTGGTTGGATCTGGCCCACGGTAGCAGCCTTGGCCTTATCTGAATCATTGGTATTTCTGAGAAGCCAAACCAGTTCAAATCCTTCGGAAACAGAGCCAATGGAGTTCCTAGATGTTGCATTATTGTGGAATTTTTTTCTGTGTCATCATGGCCCAGGGTGGGGCTTTATCTTTGGCTATATCCTGTGTGATGGGCCAGGCCCTCAGACAGTATCCCAGGCCATTGCTTGCACCTCCTCCTCTTCACTGTGGAATACAAAGAGGATGTTCAGAACCTATGTATTCAGTTGTGAAAAGGGTCCTCTCCTTGTTGTATTTGTCTTAGTGGTGATTAAACAAAAAAATCAAGAAAGAAATGGTGGCCGGGCACGATGGCTCACACCTGTAATCTCAGCACTTTGGGAGCCCGAGGAGGGTAGATCACTTGAGGTCAGGAGTTCGAGACCAGCCTGGCCAACAAGGCAAAACCCCATCTCTACTAAAAATACAAAAATTAGCCAGGCATAGTGGTGCACGCTTGTAATCCCAGCTACTTGGGAGGCTGGGGCAGGAGGATCACTTGAACCCGGGAGGCAGAGGTTGCAGTGAGGTGAGATCAAACCACTGCACTCCAGCCTGGGTGACAGCAAGACTCTGTCTCAAAAAAAAAGAAAGAAATGGTATTCTTAAGTATTTAGGGACCTCAGAAGGCGCTAAGGAAGTTACCACAGAGTGGCTTCATGGCTCAAGATCAACAGTCCTCACCCCTAGCCATGAAAGGAAATGTTGAATGGCCTACCAGAGAGCCCTGGCTGCTCGGCAGCTCTGCCCCTCACCGGTAAGCTCGTCTCCAGCAGCATACTGGGCACCTCTGAGGCTCAGCTCCTTCACCAATAAAATTGGGATAGTGATACCATCCTCACTACGTGGCTGTGATGATCTCATGAGATAATATATGTATTGCTTACATATATGTAATATACATAAAGCACTTTACAGAACACTTGTCACATAAAGGCTTGCATTAAGTCTAAGTCATTCAAATTGTTTTGTTTGTTTTTGTTTTTTTGAGGCAGGGTCTCACTATGTTGCCTAGGCTGGTCTCAAACTTTTGGGCTCAAGGGATCCTCCTGCCTCAGCCTCCTGTGTAGCTAGGACTACAGGGGCACACCCCTGCACCAGCTCATTCATCTTATTAATGACAGGCAAGGGACTTAGTGGGGGGTCATGTTTCTAAATTAGGCTTCAAGATTATCTAAATGAACCTGGAAGCTGACTAGTATGTTTTGTTTTGTTTTTAAAGAAACATTTAAACGGCTTTATGAGCTTGTTTAACCAGCAGACTTCTAGGTCACTCTAAACTGGAATGCTTAGGACAGGGAGAAGGAGCCAGAGTGATCTGGGGAAGGCTCTGGATGAAACACAGTGTTGTCTCTTCATGAGTGGCAGCTCTGACACGAGCCCCAGACCTCTCCATTCAGATTCAGCTCTAGTAACTCGCAGCTCCCTCCTGTTCTGCACTCTTGCACAGTGATCTGAGGAGCTGAGTCAGCAGAGGAGCTATCAGTGTGTGCTACGCATTATTGCTTCTCTGCATATTGGTTATACGAGTTGGACAGTGCTCACTCTGCTTGAGTTAATAGAGGTCTTACAGAAGTAAGGAGTGCTGGGAGCGGTGGCTCACTCCTGTAGTCCCAGCACTTTTCGTAGGAGGATGCTTAAGCTCAGGACCAGCCTGGGCAATATAGCAAGACCTCGCCTCTACTAAAAATCAAAAACATTAGTTGGGCGTGATGGCGCATACCTGTAGTCCCAGTTACTTGGGAGACTGAGGTGTGAGGATCGCTCACCTCTGGAAGAGTGAGACTGCAGTGAGCTCTGATCATACCACTGCACTCCAGCCTGGGTGAAAGAGTGAGACCCTGTCTCAAAAAAGAAAAATTAAATTTTTTTTTAAAGTAAGGAATGGTGCTGTTAAAGATAGGGAAAGATAACAAAATGTAGACTGGAAGAGAAAACAAGATTAAAAAAAAAATCTGCCTAGTGAGAACTTTTCAGGCAGTAGAAATTCACATAACTAAGTTAGGGAACAACAAACTAACCTCCTCTATGCAGTGCTTTTCTCTTCTGTGTTTGAGGCTTCTCCCCTCATTCGCCCAGCCAGATGATTCCACAAATGTGACGTTTTCCAATGCAGATCTGCTGGCTCTGTGCTCTGCCTCAGCCCTTCTCACCTGCCTTCTTGAGTTCCCAGCCCCACACCTCCACTTACTCTCCTTTTCTGGCTCCTGCAGATGGATTAAAGGAGCCTAGCCCCTAGACCAGTGAAGGGACTGAAGCTCTGGTCCTCACCTTGGCCGAGCATGAGAATCCTCTGGTGACATTTTCCAAAGTTCAGGTGACCACCTCTGTACAGAGCTGCTGAATCAAGAGTCTAGAACAGGTAGGTCACAAATATCTGCATCTTTACATTTTACTCCTCAGGTGATTCTCATGCACAGCTAAGGTTGAGAATCAGTAGAACACACGTTCAAAATTCTAGAGGCATGAGACAGGTGCAGTAGTCTTAAGACATAAGACATGCACCCGTAGTCCCAGCTACTCACTGTACTCCAGCCTGGACAACAGAAAAACCCTGTCTCTTTCCAAAAAAAAAAGACACAACTGAACTAGTGTTGAGGAAATAGAAATTTGAAAGCAAGGAAATGAAGACACAGACACAGGCTCTGAACAAGCTGTCACCTGACTGGGCTGCAGGTTTTTGGGGAAGAGTTATACAGGGGCCTCCTCGAGGCTCCAGCCTTCTACTTCTAACCAGTCAGGACCACGCGAGCACATGCTTTATAATCATTCATCGCCCTTGCCCAGTGCGCGCACTCTTCTGTATGTATGTATCTGATGTTTCACAAAAAACAGTTCAAATCTTGGCTCTTCCACCATACCATGGGTACTAGCGCCATTTTGTCCATCTATAAAGTAGAAACGTTTTAATATACCTCTCGGGATTATTGTGGGAATTAAATAAGTAGAGGCAATGCCGGGCGTGTTTATCAGTAGGAATCCTCTCCCTTTTCCATGAGTCCTCTGCTCACTTTTCTTTCTCCCACCTGCCATTACTGACCCCAGAACACCTCAGGCCTTTCTGGAAAGCTAGATGCTTTATTCCTTTAAGTTCCTTCCTGATATGTTCCTGCCAACTCTTCAGGAATATTTTCCACAGTGGTGGGAAATAGAGCTTGGAGGCATCTCCTCCCAGACTCCCTGGCTGGCTTTTTTTCCTTCCCTGGGCTTTTAAACTTGGAAAGTTCCAGGGCTAGGCCCCTGGACAGCCATCTCTTCCTCCCCAGGAAAGCTCACTAGTTGCAACTACCGTTCTCTACTGAAGACTCAAGAAAATATATATATATATCCCCTGCCCTGACCTCTGAGCACTGAGCTCCAGAGTTACACATCAGCTGTTAGTTGCCATCTCCTTCTGGTTGTCCAAGACACATCAAACTTAATTTCCAAAACCAAATACTTGCTTCTTCTCCGTAAACGGAACCCCCGTTCCTCAGAATTCTTAGAAAATGGCACATCACTATTCACCCCACTGTTAAAAGAAAGACTTGGAGCCAGGTGTGGTGGCTCATGCCTGTAATCCCACCACTTTGGGAGGCCAAGGTGGACAGATCACCTGAGGTCAGGAGTTCAAGACCAGCCTGGCCTACGTGGTGAAACTGCATCTCTACTGACATGCAAAAATTAGCAGGACACGGTGACAGATGCCTGTAATCCCAGCTACTTGGGAGCCTGAGGTCGGAGAATTGCTTGAACCTAGGAGACGAAGGTTGCAGTGAGCCGAGATCATGCCATTGCACTCCAGCCTGGGCAACAAGAGCAAAACTCCATCTCAAAAACAAAAAGAAAAACTTGAGCTTCATCCTTGATTTCCTCTCTTTCCACCAACATCCCACAAATCCAATTGATGGTTTCATCACAAAATAATTCAGCTCATCTCTATTTGTATAACCCCGCTGCCACCACCCCAATACAGGCCACAGACATCTGCTCTGCCCCCTGCTTCTACCTCTGTACTCTTTCATCCAGTCGCTACCCAGCAACTGAAGCAGTCTGTATTTAAAAATACAAACCATTTTTCATTTCTTTCCTGCAGAATGCCCCCTGGTAGCCCGTCAAATCAGTGTTAGCCAGGCCCTCCCCGAGTTGTTCCCTGCCCACCTCTGTCCTCTTCTCCCCCTGCTCGCTGCAACCCAGCCTCCCTGTCCCTGTGTAGTGCTCCTCCCCGAGGAGGCTCTGGTTTGTCATCCAGGGCTCTGCGCCGATGGCACTCTAGATACCCCCACCCAAGGAACCTTCAGTCACATTACCCTGTTTTGATTTTCTCCACGACACTTTTCATCACCTGATGCATGTTGTCAGGTTTGGTTCCTCTATGGTGAGCCCCTGAGGGCAGCATCTTGTTCCCTATTCTGTTACCAGCCCAGAGCAGGCGCTGCACCACTGCAGTGTCTAAACACCCATCCCACTAGCTAGCAGATTGTCATGGCTTCTGTTTATCGGTCTAGTAGGATTAGATTAACCACCCAGAAAAGAAGAGCGTAATACGTCAGAATGATGTTCCCATCCAGGCGTCATTTCAGTTAGCAGAGTTGGTTGAGGTGCCTGTACCAGAGACAGTCATCTGTCCATCAAAGAATTGCTGCTTTTCCTCTGAGCTCCAGACTCCCAGGGCCCAGTACAGCATTCCAGGATCAGAGTCAGCCACCTGCACTCAGGCGGTGAGCATGGCTTCCTGCAGCCCTGCAACCCATTACTCAGGTTTCTTGGTGGTGATCAGCAGCAGCAGCATGGCGGCTAGCAGTGCTAAGGCAGGGGCCAACTGACTTGGGGAAGGAATCCATGCATAGAGAAGAAGATAAACACTGGCTAGTGCCAGCTGCTGCTGTCTGTCCAGTCAATTGAAGGTCACGATTGGAGACCAGGTGTTCTGTGATTTGGAGAGGCATGAAGGAGGGACTGGAGAAAATAATTTCTTTTGCTAAAAAATATCTATTTTCCTGACCTCCCCCGCCCCAGAGTCACTCTTTCAGAACCAGCACAATGTAGAGGTGATAGGGGAAGAAGGCAGTGGAGAAGAAACTCCTCCACTTGTTTGCAAGTTAAATCCTCTGGAGTGGGGAGGTGTACTATTGGGCATACTGCTTCTTTCAATTGCATTTCTTGGGGCAGCAAAGTCCGTATCTCTTTACATCGTTCCCAGAACTTTATTTTAGCCTCGGAGTGCTTCCATAGCCCATTGCTTCGTGGTGTTGGAAAATGCTTTTACCCACTTTTTGTGCTATGTCTGTGCTGCCTTGAATGCTCACCTGGGGAACAGAATGCTGGCTTTGCCTGAGCAAGGTGATGATTATGCAGCCTTGGCGTGTCCTCTGTGAGTGCTTCAGGTTTCCCTATACTTCCCTGTGTACTCCGTCTTCCTGAGCAGAGGTGCAGGAGGCCTCTCAGGGCCTTCAGCCAGGGTGACCACGTCGGGTCAGCACTCCATTGGGCCTTACCACCCTCAAAGGCCCTCTGTCTTCCTGCAGGGTGGGTTCCCAGGTACGGGTTGAATATCCCTTCTCTGAAATGCTTGGGACTGGAAGTGTTTTGGATTTCAGACCTTTTTTTGATTTTGAAATAGTTGCTTTTACATCATCAGCAATATTGGGGATGGGACCCAAGTCTCAACACAAAATTCGTTTGTTTTATATGTACCTTATACGCAATTCCTGGAGGTAATTTTATGCAGTATTTTAAATAATTCTGTACTTGAAACAAAGTTTGTGTATGTTGAATCATCAGAAAGCAAAGGCATCATGTGTGGAATTTTCCACTTGTGTCTTGTCAGTGCTTTAAAAGATTCTGATTTGGGAGGACTTCAGATTTCGGATTTTTGGATTTGGGATGCTCACCTTGTACTGACGGGTTCCCTGGTACCATTTTCTACGCTTCTCTTGTCCTCGTCTTCAATTTCTCCCTCCCTCTTCGTTGGCCTAGATCTAAGGAAAATTGGTGCCAGATAAATAATTTGGGTTGGAAGATTCAAAAGATGTCAGAGCCTGTTGTGTCTAACCTGGTTCTGAAAGGAAAAACTAGAAAATCCCGTAGTTTTTTTATTAAAGAAAGGGAGGCAAGTGCCCTGCCTTGCTTCACGTTTCTTCTGACTTGACCTCTATAGAACCTCAAAACCCAGGACAACTGCAGACACCAGGAGACCAAATGTCCCTGAAAGAGGAAGGGATCATTAGGAAGGCCACATCCTCAAAGGTGGCCACTGAGACTCACGATGTTTTCATGCACTTTAAGTGGGTCACGGCCCCAGAACAGACCCACCTGAGGACGAGTGCAATGGGAATCATTTTTTACTTTATTAAAGAAAGTGAAGAGCCTCTTAAATGGGCCACAGAAGGCAATGGGAGCAGAAAGGGATGATGCATCCCCCACCACTGGGCTTCCCTGTGGACTGGGCTGAGTCATGCTGGGCCCCAGAGCGGCTGGGCACAGGCCAGAAAAGCACCCAGACAGATCAAGAGCAAGAGCCGTGATTCCCATTGCACTCGTCCTCAGGTGGGTCTGTTCTGGGACCGTGACCCACTTAAAGTGCGTGAAAACATCCTGAGTCTCAGTGGCCACCTTTGAGGATGTGGCCTTCCTAATGATCCCTTCCTCTTTTGGGGACATTTGGTCTCTTGGTGTCTGTTCAGTTTTCCTGGGTTTTGAGGTTCTACAGAGGTCAAGTCAGAAGAAACGTGAAGCAAGGCCCGGCACAGTGGCTCACGTCTGTAATCCCAGCACTTGTGGAGGTCGAGGCAGGCAGATCACTTGAGGCCAGGAGTTCAATACCAGGCTGGCCAACACGGCAAAACCACATCTCTACTAAAAATACAAAAGAAAAAAAGAAGAAATGGGAAGCAAGAACTCTAAGCCCCAGGACAACTCTCATAGCTGTTTGTTTTATTGTACACAAAGCACTTCTCACAGTTCCATTGTATTGCCAGGGGGTTATTGTGATTGTTATTCCTGTTTTACAGAGAAGGAAAAAAGGCACAGAAGTCACACAGTCTTGCTCAAAGTCACACAAATACTGTCTGTCAGAGCCACTGTCATTCTTAGCACCTTTTCTGTCTCGGCAAGGAGAGTCCACTGCCAAGTAGTCTTGTTCATGGTCAGCTCTTGGCAGTAAACCAAGGCCATCACAGGCATCCTGTTAGCAGCTGCAGATGGCTGTGAATCAGGGAATAAAGTCACCAGACCTGCCTTGATGGCCTTTGTCTGGGTTGCCCTTGAGAATTCAGTTGAATCCTGCATATGTGCCACTCACTGCTGTCTGAGGCCTCCCTAAGCCTAAACTCTGCCTGCACCTGCCTGTTTAGCACTTCACTCTTGATAAGTCTCAAGGTCAGCTGGACCCAGCACAGCTTCTGGGAACGTGCAGGACCTTTCTTCATAGCCAGTTAGCATCCTCATTAAGTGTCACTCCTTTACAGGAGAGTCAGGGCTGGGCCCGACAGCTCACACCTGGAAGGCTAGCACTTGGAAGGCTAAGATGGGATGATCACTTGAGCCCAGGAGTTGAAGACCAGCATGGGCAACATGGAGAGACCCTGTCTCTACAAAAGATTTTAAAATTAGCCTGCTGGATGCAGTAGCTCATGCCTGTAACCCCAGCACTCTGGGAGGCCGAGGCAGGCGGATCACAAGGTCAGGAGTTCGAGACTAGTCTGGCCAACATGGTGAAATCCCGTCTCTACTAAAAATACAAAAATTAGTTGGGAGTGGTGGCAGGCTTCTGTAATCCCGACTACTTGGGAGGCTGAGGCAGGAGAATCACTTGAAACCAGAAGGCAGAGGTTGCAGTGAGCCAAGATTGCACCAGTGCACTCCAGCCTAGGCGGAAGAGCGAAACTGTCTCAGTTTGAGCCTGGAAGGTCAAGGCTGCAGTGAACTGTGTTTGCACCACTGTACCCAGCCTGAGCAACAAAGCAAGACACTATCTCAAAAAAATAAGGGACAGTCAGGAAGAAAGACCCCAAATGCTTAAACCCACATACTCCTTCCCTCCACCTGATCTCCAGACAGGTAGCACTGAAGATGGCTCTTGAAACATACCCAGAATTCCTCTTACATCCCCAAGTGAACAAAAACACAGCAAGATCTCATGCTGAGCCTCACCTCTCTTTTTTTCTGCCAGCACTTCCAAGGGACAGTTAAAGTGCAGTGCCATCAAAATCCTAGTCCCCATGGTAGTGAACTTCCCTCTGGCTGATGGAGCTGGGATGGAAAGATGGCTGGTTGTAATGAATATAGCCTCTCAGGCCATTTTGGTTAGCAGCCCCCACTTGAGAATCACAGGTGTCTTAGTGGGAGGTGGGAAGTGAGTTCATTGTTAGATGTCTACACTTCCCTACCTGTCTCCCCTTTTTCTCTTTTTATCTAAAGGGGTCCACAATGTCTGCAGCTTCCCAGACTGCCAGGGACTCTGAAGTTCGAATTCAGCCAGGCAGCCTGTAATTTTATTTTTCAAATCTGACAGCTCTGACCCCAATGGCTTTTATCAAACCTAAGAGCAGGCCCTGTCATCGCTTCCTGCCATTCTTGCCTCATTGACGGTTTAGACACAGCAGCGTAGTCCCTGAGCCACACCAAGTGTTTTGGTTCCTCATTACTGAAACTGTAAGTCCAGACTTGGGCCATCTGCTGTCCTCAGGAGCCTCTTGGAGGCTGGCTTCCTAAAACCATGGTAACAACATTACCTACCATTTTACTGAGCACCTGCTCTGTGCCTGGCATGATGTAGACACTGTTTTATTTAATTCACACAACAGTCTTTCAGAGTGGAGACGAGTTATTATTATTATAGATTAGGAAACAGAACTTGCAAGGTTAAGTGATTTGCCCAGAGTCACACAGACAGCAGATGACAGGACTCAAATCTCCAGGCCTCTGGCCTCAGTCTGTACATTTCTGGCTAGCCCTCTGACCTAGGGCCAGGGTAGTTAGTACCATCTGGTACTTCCCAGGACACTTTTGGGAGGGAAAGCAAGGCCCGGGACGCAGCAGGGGAACACAGGTTCCTGAACCTGGTAGCATTCTCACTAAAAATGTAATGACTTTGTAATGACAAATGCACATTTTCCACAGTGCAACAAAAGAAAAATTAGTGCAGAGATTCAATTATGTCTCCCATTTTTGAGGGCAATTTTGCTCTCTCAATAGATTAATTAGCAGCGGAGATCTCCTCCCCCCAGGCAAATCACGGCACACTTTATGGCGAGGAGGTGCGTTAAGATGCAGCTGTGTCTCATTAAGCAGCCAGCCTTGCTCGCAGCAAGCACGCCTGTGCTGCTTTCTCGTCCTGCCTGGAGAACACAGGGAAAGTTTGCTGAACCTGACCAGATTAGGGGGCAGAGTGCCCACCTTTCAAGGGGATCCTGTATGTGGACTACAGGCCACAGAGGCCCTTAACCTCATTCTCTTAGAGGAATGTAGGGAAAGCGTTCTCCTGTCATCTTAGGAGAAGCAACCTGGACCCAAACAAGGTGGAGGATACCTAGGAGAGGAGAAAAGGATGAGGAGAAGGAAAGCGCTCAGAGCAGTTAAATCGCTTCTGAAGTGTGCACTTTAGAAACCTCAGCTGACTTCACCTTCACAGCAGCCCTGTGAGATCATTTTTACTGTCTTACTTCCTTCATTACCACATGCCTCTGTCTCACATTTTGATGTATGTATGCAGGAGGCACAGCTTTCTCTCACCCACCAATTCAACACACCGCTAAAGCCAAGAAATGCAGCATCACCATGCTGCTGTAAGAAAAGTGAGGTTCAGAGATGTTCAGTCCTTTGCCCTGTTTTAAGCTAGAGCTAGGACTTGAACCCGTGACTGTGTAAACCCATGTTCTTCTTCCCTTAAAGTCTTGTTAGAAAATTGCAACATCTTCCTGCCACCCAGCCTCTAATGTGCTTTCCCTTTGATAAGCTGTTACCTTCCTTTTCATTTTCTTTTTTTTTTTTTGAGACGGAGTCTCCGTCTGTCACCTAGGCTAGAGTGCAGTGGTGCAATCTTGGTTCACTGCAACTTTGGTCTTCCGGGTTCAAGCAATTCTCTTGCCTCAGCCTCCCGAGTAGCTGGGACTATAGGCACATGCCACTATGCCGAGCTAATTTTTGTATTTTTAGTGGAAACAGGGTTTCACCATGTTAGTCAGGATGGTCTCGATCTCCTGACCTCGTGATCCACCCACCTCGGCCTCCCAAAGTGCTGGGATTACAGGCGTGAGCCACCAAGCCTGGCTTCGTTTTATTTTCACCATTCTTTTTTAGATCAAATGTGAGTCGTTTGGATTGTACTGGAATAGTCATGGGTGGTCACTCTCAGCACCAGCTGTGTCCCTCTGCTTGCATTACCGTAACTCAGTTTATGTCTGGGGGACGGGTCCAGGCAGGGGAGGAGTTTCTCCTACTGGTTTCTGCTGACAGACACTGTTTTCATCCTCTTCTAGGTACATTGAACGGAAAGCTTTCCTCGACCGAGTGGATCACAGGCAGTTTGAAATTGAGCGAGATCTCAGGCTGAGCAAAATGAAACCTTGATGTTACGGGCAAAATCAAGAGCAGCTTAATCCTGTTTACAATGTGAGCTTTTTGTGCGTCTGTGAAATGTTTTCCAGTGTTTCTCATCAGCTATTTCCCAGCAAGGTCTTTTTTTTCTACATTGAAGTTCTGTCTATGTATCTTAATCACAAATGGTTTCATTCACTTTACTTTTAAAAATTTGTCCTTAAACGAATAAATAAAAGTTGGTCCTGTGAGAGGCTGACGAAGATGATGACCTCACTCACCTTCCCTTTATTCTGCTGCAAAGTCCCAACCAGTTCAAGCCAGCACATTCCAGGTCTGTCCAGGCTGGCAGGTCTTACCAGGCATAGTAAAGAGAGCTGACTAACCTGAGTGTAGATTTTCTGGGGCCAAGAGGCTCTTTCTGCAGCTAGCCTTGCCCGGAAGACCTAGAGGAGCAGGCTCACTAGTGTGGCTGGAATGCCAGGCCCCTTCGAGGTCTGTTCTCGGTTGCACTCGGGCATCTCTCCTGATCTCTCTCCTTCCTGAATGGATTTCCGCTGATGGCATGTAAGGCTGCAAATAAGGATATATTATTGCTGAATTAGCAGTTTTTCCCCTTCAGCCTTTTTCCTCTTCCCAAAGAAAAGTTAAATTCAGATGTGCTCCCACTTCAATACTTTATTTTTCGTTTGTCAAAGAATATTCTGAAGGATTTTCTTTTTTATATTCGTAAGAAAATGTAAATTCCAAACTTCCTGCTTACTAGAGTCGGATGTTCTTTGCAGAACAGCAGGGAGGAGAGTAACAAACAAATCCTTGGTGAAGAGGGAAAGGGATAGAGACCATTTGTATTAATAAAGCAGGAAACCCCACAGCCTGCTCCTGGTGTGTGTGTGCTTGCGTGTGCAGGTGTGTTACCCGAGTAACGTGACAGGTTTGGGTGATGACAGGATCCCTAAGACTCATTCCATTTCTTGCTGTACCAGCTTTGTGACCTTGACCACAGGTCAGTTTCCTGTGCCTCTATTTTCTGGTCTGCAAATGGCATGAATAATACCAATACCTCCAAGGGGTGGAGTATTGGAGTATTGGAGTATCTGGAGTATGACAGACCTGGCGGGTATGAGTACTAGTTTATGGCAGGTCTCCCAGTCTAAGTCTCTAATGTGGTCAGAACTCGTAGCAGCTAAGACTTGACTCAACGCTAGATGGTTATGGGCTATGGATCTTATTACTCAGAAAGGTAGTTTACAAGCTAAAATTGAACACAGCGTCTGTTCACATCCCCTCTGATAAATAATTCTAAAAGTGATGATAGAGCATTTCAGGCCAGCGTCACAACAGGCAGCCTGCAAGGTCTTTGTTATGGTCCCAAGTGGGACATAAGAATAACAGAGGAAGATGGCTCATGCCTGTAATCCCAGCACTTTGGGAGGCCGAGGCAGGTGGATCTTGAGCTCAGAATTTCAAGATCAGCCTGGGCAACGTGGTAAAACCCTGTCTCCACCAAAAATACAAAAGAAATTAGCCAGGCATGGTGGTGCGAGCCTGTAGTTCCACATACTCAGGAGACTAAGGTGGGAGATCACTTAGTCCCTGGAAGTTGAGGTTGCAGTGAGCCAAGATCGTGCCACTTCACTCTGGCCTGGGCAAAGGGAGTGAGACCCTGTCTCAAAAACAAAAAAAGAATAACCTAAGACCAGCCAGTATTTTGATTAGAGGACATCTAGACCTTCTGGAGGTAGCGGCCAAGATTTGATGTGAATATCCTCCCACATGGTACTCTCCAGTTCATCATCTGTCATTCACCATTTGGCGGCTGTTTCCCTAACTTTTCTCTGGAGTTGAGTCCCTCTACCATTACGTTTCACAAAGCTCTTCATCACAGCAGCCAGTGTCTCAGCAGCACGTGAGCTGGCTTTCTCCCTGCTTGAAAAATGATCTGGAAGCCAATAAAATGAATGGTGCTGAGTTCATGGTTAAGTTAGGGTTTTCTTTTTAGCAAATGTTAGCACCTTTGAAGCCTAAGGGATTAAGACAAAAGCTGTAAAAGCCTTCTGGGTTCTTCTCACAGGTGGGTGTGCTATTCCTGTTTTCCTCCAAGGCACAAAGGGAGAAGTCAGATGTGTCAGTGAAAGTCGTAGCTGTGTGCTTGGGCCCTGCCTTTCTTGTTCAGGATCCAGCCCTTCACACAGGCTTCTCCATCTGTACCCTGGGAAATATCGGTTCCTTTTTGCTGTCTCTTGATTGCTGTGTCTTTTCCTGGCAGGGTTACTGCCCACACTGACACAGTCACCCATTACCTGTCCATCAGTCTTTTAGAAATCACCTGTAGGCTGGGTGTGGTGGCTCATGCCTATAATCCAGCACTTTGGGAGGCCAAGGAAGGTGATCACCTGAGGTCAGGAGTTTGAGACCAGCCTGGCCAACGTGGTGAAACCCTGTCTCTACTAAAAAATACAAAAAAATTAGCCAGACGTGGTGGCATGCGCCTGTAATTCCAGCTACTCAGGAGGCTGAGGCAGGAGAATCACTTGAACCTGAGAGGCAGAGGCTGCAATGAGCTGAGAACACGCCATTGCACTCCAGCCTGGGTGGCTGAGCAAGACTTTGTCTCAAAAAAAAAAAAAAGTCCCTCTAGTCTAGTCAAGCCCCTGTCAGGGAATACATAGCTATTTGCATGGATCCTGTTAGAGGTGCCCTGTTTCCCAGTTTGTAGATCCCTGCTTTGGAGTCTCACAGTTTCCCACTGTTAACTGTGCTATTTGCCTTGACTTCAGCTGTCGCTCTTTCGATCTACATGGAACCTCTTTAAAAGCCTCCTGTACTGACCTCACTTCATCTCACTGATGAAGCGCTTCCCCTGGCTGATGCATGTGCGCCTGTGTGTATGTATTATGTACATGTGTCATCTTACAATGAGAGTTCATATTGGACTTCCATTTAGTGTCACTGGCCATAGCTGGGTCATTGAACCACTTCTAGCTGTAGGAAGGCTGGAAAAGTGAGTGTCGTGGAAAACATGCAAGGAGGAAGGAAATCAGGAGTATGTAATAGGTCAGCCAACCAATGTACCTGCCACACTCAGTCTTTGTCTTAAACCAACAGGCTTTTCTCCATTTGTTCTTTAAAATTGTCCCAGGCTGGGCACAGTGGCTCATGCCTATAATCCCAGCACTTTGGGAGACCAAGGTGGGAGGATCACTTGAGCCCCGGAGTTTGAGACCAGCCTGGGCAACACAGACCCCATCTCTACAAAAGATAAACTTTAAAAAATTAGCTAGTTGTACTGGCACATTCCTGTAGTCCCAGCTACTCGAGACCAAGGCAGGAGGATCACTTGAGCCCAGGAGGTTGAGAGGTTGCAGTGAGCTGTGATCCCACCACTGCACTTCAGCCTGGGCAACAAAATAAGACTTCGTGTAAAAAAACATTCTCGAAGCAAGACAGATACGTAAGTAGGTAGGTACATAGGTAGATAGTAAGTTAGATGAGATAAATTAGATTAGGTGGTCCCAGAGTGAGACTCATCTCAATAAATAAATAAAATTG
This sequence comes from Alouatta palliata, assembly GCA_004027835.1. NCBI lineage: Eukaryota > Metazoa > Chordata > Mammalia > Primates > Atelidae > Alouatta > Alouatta palliata. The sequence goes on along the minus strand of PVKV010006889.1, from coordinate 81,439 downwards.
TCCCAGAGTGGGTAGGGTTAGAGATGTAACAAGATGGGCCACATTAGCTGGGCGTGGTGGTGGTCTCCTGTAATCCCAGCTACTTGGGAGACTAAGGCAGGAGAATCACTTGAACCTGGGAGGTGGAGGTTGCAGTGAAACGAGATCAAACACTACACTCCAGCCTGGGTGACAGAGCGAGACTCCATCTCAGGAAAAAAAAAAAAAAAATGGGCCACATGTTGGTAATTGTTGAAGCTGAGAGAGGAGTATATTCGATTTATTATACTATGCTCTCTACTTTTATATAGATTTGGATTTTTCGTAAGTTTTGTTTATGAAGTCTACAGTAGTGTTTTTTAAATTGTCATAGGGAGGGAGGCTGGGCACAGTGGCTCACGCCTTTAATCCTAGCACTTTGGAAGGCCACAGTGGGTAGATCGCCTGAGGTCAGGAGTTCGAGACCAGCCTGGGCAACACAATGAAACCCCATCTCTACTAAAAATACAAAAATTAGCTGGGCGTGGTTGTACATGCCTGTAATCCCAGCGACTCGGGAGGCCAAGGCAGGAGAATTGCTTAAACCCGAGGGGTGGCAGTTGCAGTGAGCCAAGATTGCGCACCTGCACTCCAGCCTGGTCAACAAAGTGAGACTCCATTTAAAAAAAAAAAAAAAAGTCACAGAGAGGCTCTGTGTAAGGAAAGACTTGATGAGCTCAGGCTGTTCTAGGAGAGTGTGGGCAGCCCCCCAGGGCTTATCTCCCCACCTGTAGGTCTCACAGTGGCCGGGAGTGTGGTAAAGGGGACCGTTGTCCAGGAAGGAGGTCCTCTCTGCCTCCTAAGATCCTGGGTGCCTGTTTTTCTTTATTTATTTTATTTTATTTTGAGACAGGGTCTTGCTCTGTTGCCCAGTCAGTGCAATGGCACAGTCATGGTTCACTGCAGCCTCAACCTCTTGGGCTCAAGAGATCCTTTCACCTCAACCCCCAAGCAGCTAGGACTACTGCGTGGGAGGTATACACCACTGCACCCAGCTAACTTTGTAATTTTATATAGAGATAGGGTCTCGCTGTGTTGCCCGTGCTGGTCTTAACTATGCCTGTTTTTAACAACTTGGAAACCAAACTGCAGGTTCTATGTCACCTCTTCTTCCCGGACTCCGAAGGGCGTCCTCTGGCCCTTTCTTTTTATTCATTACTATTGTGGATCAAGTTCAAGGGACAGGGGAACTGGCCAGCAAGACGGGGTCCTTGGGCATTGGCAGTGGATATCTGCAAATCGGTGGCTGTTTCTTGTAGGTATAAGCCAGGCGCTAGGAGGCAGGAGTCTTCTCAAGCCCTGCCTGACCATCCCCATGGGCTGGGTGCTGTGGCTGCAGAATGGAGCATGCTTTTGGCACCAGCCAGTGACCCAGGCAGAGGACCAGGCAGGTGCGTATCCATGGGGGTGCCTAAGGCAGGGATGGACCCCTCTTGGGTGTTCCTCTTGGTCATCTGTGCTGCCTGAGCCCATCTGTGCCCTCAGTGGGACCTGCCTTTTCAGCCAGCATTGCTACCTATCCCAACCTCTTCTAGGAAATGCCTAGCCTTTCTCAGTGGACCCACTGAGATCAGGCTGGTTGGTGAGACTGATTAAAGTGTTTGCCTTCAATCAAGAATCACCTTTTCGGCCAGGCACGGTGTCTCACACCTGTAATCCCAGTACTTTGAGAAGCAGAGACAGGCATATCACTTGAGGCCAGGAGTTTGCGACCAGCTTGGGCAACATGTAGTGAGACCCTGTCTCTACAGAAAATATAAAAATGAGCTGGACATAGTGGTGCATGCTCGTGATCCGAGCTACTCGGAAGGCTGAGGTGGGAGGATCACTTGAACTCAGGGGATCAAGGCTGCAGTAAGCTGTAATTGTGCCCCTACATTCCAGCCTGGGCAATAGTGCAAGACCCTATCTCAAAACAAAAGCCACCTTTTTTATTGCAAGTCTGATTTGAACCATGGCAGACACTATCCTGCTCATAGTTTTTAAGAACAAGTGACTCATGTTTTATCTAGCTCTTACATCCACATTTAGTGAAAACTCACCTATCTAACTCCCAAAGGAAGTGATGTGCCTTTATCCCGGAGGTGGGACTTGTCAAGGAAACTGCAGGAAGTGGGAAGTGGAAAGAATGAGTCAGTGCTAAGAGGTGTTTGGCAGCCTTCTGTAGGGCACGGTGCTCATCCCCTGCTGTGGGGTGAATGGCTGACAAGGACAATCCGAGGTCACCTTCTTAGCTGGTCCTGCGGAGTTCAGAGACTCCCTTGGAGTTGACTTTTCCTGGCCTTGCTCTTGTCCTCTCCACGTCCCAAATTTTGGTGTGTCAGATTTCCAGGGCATCTGGTACCTTCTCATTACTGAAAAAAATGCCCTAAAACAGGAGAAGGTCAAAAATAAAATAAGCCTCTTGATGTGCTCTGCTCACCTATTTCCTGAAGAATGCAGTGCTCTAATTAGGAACTCTGCCTAAGGTCTCTAGAGGCAAAAGGGCACACATGAAGAAGGAAATCCTGTGTGAGCTGTACACTGTCAGCGCCCATACAGAGGCACTGGCCTAAGAGGCCTGACTTCAAAACTGTGCGGTACAGGTTAGGTGAGTGGCTGGCACCACGAAGGCCAGGAGACCTGCTGGGCAGGAGTGTAGCGTTGGTGCTTCTGGCACCCAGGCAGGGACCAGGAAGACCGGTGACAGGCTCTCCAGGTGCCATGCTGCCTCATGGTGGCAGTATAGGCGGTGTGGTTTGTGTGGTGAGACGGAGTGTGTGGTGTGGTGTAGTTAACGTGTCGTAGTGTGATGTGGTCTGCGGTCTGACGCAGTGTGGTGGAAAGGGCCTAGAACAGGCTCTCAAGAGCGGTCTTCTGCTTTTTGGTATTAGTCCTTAACCAGACCTGGAATTGCCCAGGCATGTTGGGTGAGACTCACGACTTTTTTAATTACCAAAAAGCACAGGTGAACAAACAGGAATTGGGCTGAGAATGGGAGTTCCTGGGAAGGATCAGAAGCTTACAGCTTCATCAGCAAATGATCAGTCAGTCCTGTGTGCCAGGTGCTTCCTCTCATGCTATCTTGTTAGATCCTCTGCCCTTTCTGAGGAGGAAACATGCCTGAGGTCATCCGGTACCACAGCCAGGGCCAAACCCACATGGCATGGCTGGAGGGCAGGATATGGGAGGGGAGCAAGTTCAGTAGCCTCTCATCACCCTCTGGATCCCAGCGCCATGTTGGGAAGGAAAGACCTGAGGGCAAAGAGACAGAAAAACCAAAGGTTGAGAAGGTTCTTGCAGGTGGAGAGAAAGGCACCTGCCCGCTGGTACTGAATTTTTGTGTCAAGAGTTCACTGAGATGTGGGCATCCTGGCCTCAGCCCTGGTACTGCCCAGACTAGGGCAGCTTCTGAACCACTCTCTGCAGGGGAGAGGGGGTGCTGCTGAGAAGTCTTTACCTAGGACTTCAGCCTTGCTTCAGACAGGCCTGGTGGCCAGGTGTCACCCACTTCTAAGCTCTGCTCCACGGTCATGTTTCTGTGCTTAGCATTTCTGAGTGGAGGGTGTTGCCCTCCTCTCTTTGAGACACTGCCTGGGGTTAGGGAGTGAAGGGAGTAGGTGCCCAGATGACTGCAGCTGTTTGGTGTGTGGGAGGTTCAGAGAGTCAAGGACATTGAGTGCCACTCCCCTGCCCCACCTTCCCTGGGCTGCAGATTCCTGTGTTGGCCTCTTCTGCTGCTACTTTTTTGAGACAGGGTCTCGCTCTGCCACCCAGGCTGAAGTACAGTGGCATGATCTCAGCTCACTGTAGCCTCAGCCTCCCTGGGCTCAAGCAGGGCCCCCACCTCAGCCTCTTGTATTATGCCTCTTATGGCATACTACAGGTAGGTACCACCACGCCTGGCTAAGTTTTGTATTTTTGGTAGAGACGGGGTTTCACCATGTTGCTCGGGCTGGTCCCCAACTCCTGACATCAAACAGTTGGTGTGAGCCACCACACCTAGCCTGCTAAGTCTTTTTTACCATTGCTTTTGTTTATTCCTTCCTAGAGCAACTTAAGTCCAAAAATACTACCAGATGCAATCTTCATGCACAGGCAAGTTGACCCCAGCAAGGAAGCTGGGATGGAGAAGTCCAGCAGGGTCGCCCCGCAGAGCCCCTCCTTGGGGTCCCTCTCCCTGCTCTGCAGCCAGCTTTCATTGTTTGAGGTCTCAGAAAGCTGATGCCTAGGCTGAGTCTGTGCTCATATAAGGCACTTGGTGCCTGTGCTAGGGAGGAGGGAGAGAAACTAATGTAAGGAGAGCGCTGTCGGGTCAGACACATGGGTTGACATCCTGCCTCTAACCCTCCTGTCTCTGGGATCCGGCTAAATCCCTCAACCTCTGCATCTCAGATTCCTCACCTTTGAAAGGTTGCTGAGGATGGTTAATAATCCTGTTCTGCCTCTCTCACAACACTTCATTAGGTGAAATACACCATCAAGTTACTATAATTAAATTGTGCCCCTGGCTCCTCCTTCCTCGACAGCCAAGCTTATAGGGGTATAAATTAGTGCCACTTTACAGAGCACTTTGGCAATGTCTAACAAATCTGGAGCCGTACCTGGCCCCGGATGCAGCAAATGTACTCCGAGATACACCTTGGAGAAGCACCAGCACGTGCACAAGGAAGTACCAGCACAGGTTAAGTACCCCGACCCCTTGTCTGCCTGGGGTTAGGAAGTGAAGGGAGTAGGTGCCCGGATGACTGCAGCCATTTGCTTCGGCAGCTCATATACTAAAAAAAAATGGAACAATACAGAGAAGATTAGCATGGCCTCTACACAAGCATGTGATATGGTTTGGCTGTGTCCCCACCCAAATCTCATCTTGAATTGTACTCCCATAATTCCCATGTGTTATGGGAGGGACCCAGTGGGAGATGTTTGAGTCATAGGGGCAGTTTCCCCCATACTGTTCACATGATAGTGAATAAGTCTCAGGAGATCTGATGTAAACCAGGGGTTTCCGCTTTTGCATCTTCCTCATTTTCTCTCGCCTCCGCCATGTAAGAAGTGCCTTTCGCCTCCTGACATGATTCTCAGGCCTCCCAAACCTTGTGGAACTGTAAGTCCAATTAAACCTTTTTTTCTTCCCAGTCTCAGGTATGTCTTTATCAGCAGCATGAAAATGGACTAATACAGGATGACATGCAAATTCGTGAAGCATTCTATTAAAAAAAGAAAAAAGTATCCCTTATCTGAAATGCTTGGGACCAGAAGTGTTTCAGATTTCAGATTTCTTTGGATTTTGGAATATTTGCATTAGACTGATCTAGCATCCCAAATCCAAAAATCCGAAGTCCAACATGCTCCAATTAGCATTTCCTTTGAGCCTCATGTCCGTACTCAAAAAGTTCCATATTTTGGAGCATTTTGGATTTGAAAGCTCAACCTGTATTGGTAATTATAAAAACTTGAAAACCACTGTAGAGGAGGAAAAATTTCTCTTCTACCCTCTTTAGTTATTTATTTTTTTTACATGTACATGGGAATCCTCACTAGAAACGAGGACCCAAAGAAACAGAGTTAAAAGCTTATATGGTGAGTTGGGCAAAGAGTAGTAAGTGTGACAGGGTGAAGGGACCTGAGCTAGGGGTTACATTGGTTAGAAAAGTGGGAAGATACAGTTTGTTAACAAGGTTTGTACAGATTTCTCTTAGCCTTAACTTCCCCCTCCTTGGTGATAAAAGTGTGTCTTTCCTTCTGGTATAAAAAGGATACATTGGCCAGGCGCAGTGGCTCATGCCTGTAATCCCAGCACTCTGCGAGGCTGAGGCACACAGATCTCATGCCTCACCCTCCTTTTGTAGCTGGGACTACAGGTATGCACCACCATGCCCCGCTAATTTTTTTTGTGTTTTTTGTAGAGACAGGGTTTCACTATGTTGTCCAGGCTGGTTTTGAACTCCTGAGCTCAGGGGATCCTCTCGCTTTGGCCTCCCAAAGTGCTGGGATTACAGGTATGAGCCACACCTCTGGCCGAAAGCTCCTTTTTTGATCTCTTATCATATAACCGTTCTTATCCCACAAGAGGCTTCCTTGTGGGATGAGTTCGAGACCAGCCTGGCCAACATGGTGACACCCCATATTTACAAAAAAAAAAAAAAAAAACACAAAAATTATCAGAGTGTGGTGGCACATGCCTGTAATCCCAGCTACTCGGGAGGCTGAGGCAGGAGAATCGCTTGAATCCTGGAGGCAGAGGTTGCAGTGAGCCGAGATTGTACTACTGCACTCCAATCTGGGTGACAGAGCAAGACTCCATCTCAGAAAAAAAAAAAAAGAAGGATGCATTTCACATGACAATTTCACCTTTTTTTTTTTTTTAAGAAAAAGAAGGAAAGTCAGATTATCCTTCTTACATCTGTTTTTCAAGTACCTTTTTTTAGAGAAAGGGTCTTCCTCTATCTCCCAGGCTGGAGTGCAGTGGTGCCATCATAGGTCACTGCAGCCTCAACTTCCTGGGCTCAAGTGGTCTTCACATTCAGCCTCTTGCCTCTTGAGTAGCTAGGACTATAGGCACATGTCACTAGGCTCAGATAAAATTTCTTTTTTAATGACAGAGTCTGGCCATGTTGGCCAGGCTGCTCTCAAATTCCTGAGCTCAAGCAATCCTCTCACCTCAGCCTCCCAAAGTGCTGGGACTATAGGCATGAGCCACCTTGCCAGGCCACAGGTGCCTTTAACTCAAAATGGTCAATAGGCTAGAGTGGCATATTTTGGGTGGCATGTTCTAAACACCTTCACAGCCCAATGCCTGCCAGGAGAGTGGATCAATTGTAAAGTAGTCACACAATGGCATACGATTTGGCAATGAAATACACAAGCTGGGGCTATGTCCATCAACACAGACGAACCTTGTAAGCAGCACTAATGCAAAATGCAAATTGCAAAAGACATGCCATACAGTCCCAGTTGTATGGATTTTAAAACATGCAAATATACAGATGTTGGTTGCCCACCCTTGTAATGTATAATTCAATACATTTTAAAATGGTTTTCTGTTCTGTGGTTCAGAACATGCATATATTTATATATGTATATATAGTATACACATATATATATGTATATATATGTGTGTATATATATATATGTATACACACACTGTATATACACATATATAGTGATAAATTTTAAGCCTATACTATATATACACATATGTAGTGATAAATATTAAGCCTAGCATAGAGGAAGCCTCTTGTGGGATAAGGAAGGCCATATGATAAGAGAGATCAAAAAGGAGCTTTCGGCCAGAGGTGTGGCTCACACCTGTAATCCCAGCACTTTGGGAAGCCGAAGCAAGAGGATCCCTTGAGCTCAGGAGTTCAAAACCAGCCTGGGCAACATAGTGAAACTCTGTCTCTACAAAAAATACAAAAAAAAATTAGCGGGGCATGGTGGTGCATACCTGTAGTCCCAGCTACAAAAGGAGGGTAGGGTGGGAGGATGGCTTGAGCCCAGAAGGGCAGAGGTTGCAGTGAGCCAAGATCGCACCACTGCACTCCAGCCTGGGCAACAGAGCAAGACCCCGTCCCCACCCTCCAAAAAAAGGAGCTTTGGGCCAGTCATGGTGGCTCATGCCTGTAATTCCAGCACTTTTGGAGGCTGAGGCAGGAGGATCCCTTGAGCTCAGGAGTTTCAGACCAGCCTGGGTAACATAGCGAAACCCCCTCTCTACAAAAAATACAAAAAAAAAAAAAATTAGCTAGGCATCGTGGTGTGTGCCTATAGTCTCAGCTACTGGGGAGGCTGAGGTGGGAGGATGGCTTGATCCCAGGAAGTGGAGGTTGCAACGAGCTAAGATCATACTGCTGTCCTCCAGCCTGGGCGACAGCCAGACCCTGGGTCAAACAAACCAAAGAAAAAGAGCTTTATTTACAGCTGTGGTTTTATATCTTAAATTGGGAGGTATCGACACAGATATTTCTTATATTATTCATTATAACTTTTTATTTATCTGAAATATTTCAAGATAGCTTTTTTCTATGAGAGACGAGCCTCGGGCCAGGCGCGGTGGCTCACGCCTGTAATCCCAGCACTTTGGGAGGCCGAGGCGGGTGGATCACGAGGTCAAGAGATCGAGACCATCCTGGTCAACGTGGTGAAACCCCATCTCTACTAAAAATACAAAAATTAGCTGGGCGTGGTGGCGTGCGCCTGTAGTCCCAGCTACTCAGGAGGCTGAGGAAGGAGAATTGCTTGAACCCAGGAGGCGGAGGTTACGGTGAGCCGAGATTGCGCCATTGCACTCCAGCCTGGGCAACAAGAGCGAAACTCCGTCTCAAAAAAAAAAAAAGAGAGAGACGAGCCTCACCTCAGAGAAACTTGCATCACCTCAGTCAGCCTCCTTTCTGGAGGCCCAGGGGAGGAGCAGCTCCGGATGGATGGGTTGCCATGGTGATGGGCTTGCTGGGCATCAGGGAGCATTCCAGAGTCATCTCCTCCAAGTGGCATCTGGAACATTTCCCAGGAGATGAGTGACTCACTCACAGGTAGCCTGCCAGGTGCCCCCGTTTCTTTCTCAGAAGAGCAGGGTTTGGGAAGCCAAGGGGGCTGGGCCAGGCAGCGTGCCCCTCCTCAAACAGCTGCATGGTGGGATTGCCCCTGCCAGCTGACGGTGCAAAACTGGCCGAGTCAGCCTCCTCTCAAAACATGGCCGTGACTGATGCACAGAGGCAGGACATGAACAGGCCATATGTTAGAAGAATGCTGCACAGGCCTCGACTTGTTAGATGCTAAATAAATGGTTCCTGACCTGGATAAATGAGCTTGAAATGTGAAGACAACAAAATGAATTACACTCAATGTCTGGATTTTTTTGGCAGAAGTTATGGGGCTGCCTGTCTTCAGTGCCATATCCTGAGCTGTCCCTGGGCTCTTAGGCCCAGGCTGTTCCTTGAACCTCCGGTGAGTGCCCTCTCTCAGTGGGAGGTATGGCTAGATCTCCTCAGGAGGAGTCTTGCTGGGCAGAGCCCTCCTCTCCCAGGTCCACTGAACAGCGCCACTCATCTCTGTGAGTGATTTCATTCCTTCCTCCACTGAACACACTTGCATTATAACCTGGGCCTGCCAGAGTTTGAGGTACCCCAACTGACAAATGGAAGACATTTTTTAAGCTCACTGGGTGCCTGAGGGCACAGCCTGCAGCAGGGTGAACTCTCTCAGTATCAGACACCCTGTCAGGTTGTCTCTCGCAGGCTCACAGTTTTGTTACCCCTCTGCCATTGAGCTCCATCATCTGATCCTTGAATTTGAGGTTCGGGGTCCTAAGTCTTGGGGAAGAAAACCTGCCCATCCCCCTGTCACCATTCCCCCCATATCCCAGCCCTCCTGAACCAACAGGGTCCGACGTGTGCCCTTGAGCCGGCTATAGGCAGCTGGGCTGGAGACAACCGCAGTAAGCATTATCCTCATTATAAAGGCTTGTTTTGTCTTTGCAATGCAGTAGTAGTTTCCAAAAACACTGCAAATATCCCATGTGTTATTTAAAAAAAAAAAAAAATGACTCATGCCTGTAATCCCAGCACTTTGGGAGGCTGAGGCAGGAGAATCATTCTAGCCCAGGAGTTCAAGACCAGCCTGGGCAACATACCAAAACCCCGTCTCTATAAAAAAAAAAAAATCAAAAAATTGGCTGGGCATGGTGCCAAGTGCCTGTGGTTCCAGCTACTCGGTCAGCTGAGGCAGGAGAATCGCGGCTGGGAGGTCAAGGCTGGAGTGAGCTGGGATCATGCCACTGCACTCTAGCCTGGGTGTGCAAAAGCAAGATCCTGTCTCAATTAATTAACTTAATTATTTGGCTTTTGTGTTCCTGGCACAGAGCTCCTAAAACCCTTGGAATTTACTGTCTTTTGTGTACTAATGAGGGATCATGGATTATCATAGGGGAGCCCTCGATAACTTCAGGATGGGGACTGGGTGCCAGAAAACCATGAGATTAGAGGGACAGAACTTTCAGCCCTCCCCTCCCAGCCTCTAGGGTGGGGAGAGGGGCTAGAGATGGAGGTCAATGACAATGGACCAGTGATTTAATCTATCGTATCCATGTAATGAAACCTTCATAAAAAAATCCCAACCCCCTTGCACCCCTAAGTCCATGGGGACAGAGGCCCTACACTCAGGTCCCTCCAGACCTCACCTGTATACTTCATCTGGCTGTTCATCCTCATCCTGTGTAATAAACTGCGGTGGTGAGTAGAGCACTTTCCAGAGTCTGTGAGTTACTCTAGCAAATTATCAGACCCGATAACAGTGTGGGCGCAGTGGCCCATTCCTGTAATCCCAACACTTTTGGAAGGCCAAGGCGGGAGGATCAGCTTGAGTATAGGAGTTCAAGACCAGCCTGGGCAATACAGTGAGACCCTGTCTCTAGAGAAAACTTAAACATTGGCCAGGTACGGTGGCTCATGCCTGTAATCCCAGCACTTTGGGAGGCTGAGGCAGGCAGATCACGAGGTCAAGAGATCAAGACCATCCTGGCCAATGTGGTGAAACCCTGTCTCTACTAAAAATACAAAAATTAGCTGGGCGTGGTGGCACACGCCTGTGGTCCTGGCTACTTGGGAGGCTGAGGCGGAAGAATCGTTTCAACCCAGGAGGCGGAGATCACAGTGAGCCGAGATTTCGCCACTGCACTCCAGCCTGGCAACAGAGCAAGACTGTCTCAAAAAAAAAAAAAATTAGCCAGGTGTGGTAGCCATGTGGTCCCAGCTACTCAGGAGCCTGAGGTGGGAGGGTCACTTGAGCCCAGGAAGTGGAGGTTGCAGTGAGCCAATATTATAGCACTGCACTGTAGCCCAGGCAATAGGACAAGACCCTGTCTCAAACAAAACAAACCCGATAGGAAGAACGGGTTATGGGAACCTCCAAATTTATAGTTAGCTGGGCAGAAGTATGGGTAGGCTGGACACCGCATTTGTAGCTGGTGTCAGAAGCGTGGGCAGTCTTCTGGGATCAAGTCCTTAACCTGTGGGGTGTGCGCTAATTCCGGGTAATGTCAGAACTGAATTGTGGGACATCGAGTTGGTGATGGAGAATTGCTGGTGGTGGGAAAAAAACCTCACAGCCCACTTGTCCTAACTCTTCCTGTAAGGCAAACAACTGACACAGGCGAATTGAGAGGCAAGGCAATTAGCAAAACACACCCACATCAGATGCCCAGATCCTAATCCCAGCCCTGCTGACCAGCTGGTGCCCTTGGGCACATGGCTTGGCCCTCTGCCTGCCCTGGCCCCATCTATAAAATGAGGGGGTTGATTAAATTATCCCTGGGGCTTAGCACTGGGAATCTCCACTTCTAACAAGCAGCCAGGTGATTCTTCGGCACTCCAAAGCTTGAGAACCACTGCTTATGACCTCTTTAGCAGTAAAATAATTAAAAGGCCTCCAGCTATGTATTTAGGAAAATTACATCTTTCTTTATCCTTGCTACTTCAAATAACTCAAATTCCTAAACTGCTGCACCAGCAAAGCCACAATGAATAAGCCAGCGCAGGTTCCCTCCCCAAGTCTGCCGAGACTCACCTGTAGGAATTTCCTCCTACTTTCCAAAGAGCTTGGCTGAAGTCTCCTTAAAGTTGTTTGGATCAGGGCTTGGGCACAGTGATTCATGCCTGTAATCCCAGCATTTTGGGAGCCTGAAGTGGGCTGATTGCTTGAGCCCAGGAGTTGGGAGACCAGCCGCAGCAACATAGTGAGACCCTGTCTCTACAAAAACATACAAAAATTAAGTCGGGTGCAGTGGCTCATGCCTGTAATCCCAGCACCTTGGGAGACCAGGGCCAGTGGATCACCTGAGGTCAGGAGTTTGAAACCAGCCTGGCCAACATGGTGAAACTCGCGTCTCTACTAAAAATACAAAAATTAGCTGGGCGTAGTGGTTTGTGCTTGTAGTCCCGGCTGCTCAGGAGGCTGAGGCAGGAGGATTGCTTGAGCCCAGGAGGCAGAGGTTATAGTGACCCGAGAGTACACCACTGCACTTCAGCCTAGGTGATGGGAGTGAAACCCTGTCTCAAAAAAAAAAAAAAAAAAAAAAATAGCCAGGCATGGTGGCACACGCCTGTAGCCCCAGCTATTTGGGAGGCTGAAGTGGGAGGATCACCTAAGCTTGGGAGGTGGAGGTTGCAGTGAGCCAAGATTGCACCAGTGCACTTCAACCCAGGCAACACAGCGAGACTCTTTCTCATATATTTAAAAAAAAAAAAAAAAAGAAAGTTGCTGGTAACTTGGAGAAGCAGCTGAAGTCAGGCCTGGGAAGCAAGTGAGAAATTCAAACAACAAAATCCACCCAAGACCCGACAAGTACAGCTGAAGAGACAACACTTTGCTGCCGGGTTGGCAACAGATGGTAAGACCCATGTGCACGCACACATTCACACCAGCGAAACCGAGTTCACAGTGTGTCAGCTAGGTTGCCCTGCCGCTTGGAGAAGACCCAACCCCCACTCACCACACTCCCATTAAAACAAGCCCTGTGCTAGGCGGATTCTCCCCGCTCCTGTCAGCTCAGCCAGGGGAGCTCCGCTGGGCCCTTCCTGCCAACCTGAGTTCCCCTGGCTCTCCTCTTCCCTCCTCTCTCCTCCTCATACTCGTCTGCTGTTCTGATGGAGAAAAAAATCTATTCATTGAGAATTGAAAGCAGAAAAATAAACGAAAATATAAATCTCCTGTAATCTTCCTAAAAGAGAAAACTACTGTATACATTTTGGAATACTCTTTCAGTCATTTTCCATGTGTTTAATGTGGTTTTCATACCTTCTTCTTTGTTTTTTTTTTTTGGCAGGGTCTGTCACCTAGGCTGCAGCTCAGCGCTGCGATCATAGCTCGCTGCATCCTTGACCTTGGCTCAAGTGACTCTCCTGCCTCAGCCTCCTGAGTAGCTGGAACTACAGGTGTGCACCACCACACCTGGCTAATTTTTGTATTTTTTTGTAGATTTTTTTTTTTTTTAAGACAGAGTCTCTGTCACCCAGGCTGGAGTACAGTAGGGCAGTCGTGAGTCACTGCGGCCTGCACCTCCCGGGTTCCAGCAATTCTCCTGCTTCAGCCTCCCAAGTAGCTGGGCCTGCAGGCACCCACCACCACCCACAGCTAATTTTTTTTTTTTTTTTTTTTTTTTTTTTGTATTTTTAGTAGAGACGAGGTTTCACTAGTTGGTCAGGCTGCTCTTGAACTCCTGTCCTTGTGATGTGCCCGCCTTGGCCTCCTGAAGTGCTGAGATTGCAGGCGTAAGCCACCACCCCCGGCCAGAAACAGGGTTTTTCCATTTGCCCAGGCTTGTCTTGAACTCCTGTCCTCAAGCTATCTGCCTGCCTTAGCCTCCCAAATTGCTAGGATTACAGGCATGAGCCACTGTGCCCAGCCACCCACACCTTTTCTTACCATGCTTGGGTCATGTACCTGTGCAATTCCATGCAGAAGTCACTAACCACATGCAGCTCTTTACACACTCAATTTGTTAAAATTTAAAATTCAGTTCTTCAGTTGTGCTAGCCCAAGACTTCCCGTGTTCATTATTGGCCTGTGGTTGTTGTCTATGGTATAAGGGACCGTGCAGGTGCAGAACATTCCCATCGTCACAGTCGTATCAGCCTGCACTGGTGTGTGCAGTTTTAACCAAATGTTATGCTCTGAGCATTTCCCCATTTACTTAAACATTCTCGACGTTCTTTGAGTACATGATTTTTTTTTTTTTTTTTTTTGAGGTGGGGTCTCTCTCTGTCACCCAGGCTGGAGTGCAGTGGCATGATCTCGGCTCACTACAACCTCTGCCTCCTGGGTTCAAGTGATTCTCCCACCTCAGCCTCCCAAATTACTGGGATTACAGGCATGTGCCACCGTGTCCAGCTAATTTTTGTATTTTTAGTAGAGCTGGAGTTTTGCCATGTTGGCCAGGCTGGTCTCAAACTCGTGACCTTAAGTCATCCACCCTCCCAAAGTGCTGGGATTACAGGCGCGAGCCACTGCGCCCGGCTCAAGCACATGATTTTTAAGAGCTACAGAGCCTGCCATTTGTGGTTGTGCCATGGTTTATTTTACCGATCTTCCACCGTTGACCATTCAGGTCTCCCACTGTTGTAATTAGGAGCGATGCTGTGGTGCACTGCTTTGCACCTAGATCCTTTTCCACACCCCTAATTGTCTGTAGGTTACTTGTACAGATGAGTTTGTTGTGTTGGGCAGGGCATGTATTTTCAAGGCCACACAATGGAATGCCCAGCTACCTCCCAGAAAGGGTTCTTCCCTCACTTAGACAGGGCAGGTGTGCCCCTCTCTGCTTATGTGAACCCTCTGAAAGGAGAGGACTCATCGAGGAAGCCCTGCCTGCCTGTCTGAGCAGAGAGCCCAGTGCTTTGGGAGAGACCTGCCTGACCTAGGAGGAGAATGGCCATTCAAGGAATAGACTGGACTAGATTGTCTGTGAGTTCCAGAACCTTCTGCCGTATCAGCCCAGGGCCCTGTCTCTAAAGGCAGCAACTGGAGAGGGGAGGGACGTGCTGCCCCAAGGACCCGGATTCTTGCAAGCCCAGCCTTGTGCATTCATCTGTGAGTTGCTGTGAATGTACTTTCTGAAACCCTCTATCCTCTCACCTTTCAGGGTAAGTGAGTGTTCTGTTCCTGTAAGAAGAGGGGTTTGGCCTGGCGCGGTGGCTAACGCCTGTAATCCCAACACTCTGGGAGGATCGCTTGAGCCCTGGAGTTCCCCATCAGCCTGAGCCACCCTGTCTCTACTAAAAACAAAAGTTAGGCCGGGCGTGGTGGCTCACGCCTGTAATCCAAGCACTTTGGAGGCCAAGGCGGGCGAATCACCTGCGGTCGGGAGTTCAAGACCAGCCTGACCAACATGGTGAAACCCCGTCTTTAAAAAAAAAAAAAAAAAAAGTTAGCTGGGTATGGTGATGCACGCCTGTAATCCCAGCTATTCAAGAGGCTGAGGCGCGAGAATCGCTTGAACCCGGGAGGTGGGGGTTGCAGTGAGCCAAGATCACTCTCCAGCCTGGGCGACAGAGCGAGATTCCCTCTCGAAAGAAAAAGAATTGCCCTGGGCAGAGTGGAACCTGCCCAGCCCTGAGAGTTCACACCCACCCCACCCGGGCAGTGGTCAGCCTGGGAGCCCTGTGACCTAGTCAGCTTGCTCTTCCCTGTCCCACACCCACTTCCTCACCCTGTTCCCCCCACCACAGAGAGCTCTCTACAGAAGCTACTTTCAGAGACCCTGGGAACTGGACCTAAGACAACCCCTACGATGTCTTGCACATACGTGTTAGATCCTCAACAAACATTTCTGAGTGAAGTCTTTTTCTTTTATAGGTAAAACTGAAGTCCTGAAAATTACACACCCCTGAGGCTTAGCTGAAGTTAAAATCCAGACAATAAATAGGACTGGGTGAGGTGGGTGAGGCAGTGCACACCTTCGTCAGTTTGGGAGGCAGGGGGAATCACCTGGGACCAGGAGTTCAAGCTTGTAGTGAGCTGTAATTATGCCACCGAACTCCAGCCTCAGTGGCAGAGCAGGACTCCAACTCTAATAAATAAATAAATAAATAAATAAATCCAGTTAATAAATATGTTTAAAAGTTCACTCTCAGCCAGGTATGATCACTCATGCCTGTAATCCCAGCTCTTTGGGAGACTGAGGTGGGCAGATCACCTGAGATCAAGAGTTCAAGACCAGCCTGACCAACATGGAGAAATCCTGTCTCTACTAAAAATACAAAATTAGCCGGACGTGGTAGTGGATTCCTGGAATCCCAGCTACTCGGGAGAATAAGGCAGGAGAATCGCTTGAACCCAGGGAGCAGAGGTTGCTGTGAGCCAAGATTGAGCCATTGCACTCCAGCCTGGGCAACGAGAGCGAAACTCCCTCTCACCAAAAAAAACAAACAAAAAAACGGCCGGGTGCAGTGGCTCACACCTGTAATCCTAGCACTTTGGGATGCTGAGGCGGGTGGATCACAAGGTCAGGAGTTCAAGACTAGCATGGCAAAGATGGTGAAACCCCGTCTCTACTAAAATGCAAAAATTAGCCAGGCGTGGTGGCGTGTGCCTGTAATCCCAGCTGCTCGGGAGGCTGAGGCAGAGAATCGCTTGAACCCGGGAGGCAGAGGTTGGTTGCAGTGAGTGCACTCCGGACTGGGTGAAGAAGCAAGACTACATCTTAAAAAATAATAATAATTGACAAAGAAAAAAAAGTTTTTTTTTGAGACAGGATCTTGCTTTGTAGCCCAGGCTGGAGTGCAGTGGCAAGATCATGGCTCACTGCAGCCTCAAACTCCTGGGCTAATGCTATCCTCCCACCTCAGCCTCTCGAGTAGCTGGGATTACAGGTGTGCACCAACACACCTGGAAAATTTTTTAAAAATGTTTTGTAGATATGGTTTCAAACTTCTGAGCTCAAGTGATCCTCCTGCCTCAGCCTCCTAAATTTCTGGGAATTACATGTGTGAGCCACCTCCCCTGGCCCTATTTATTGGCTGAGTTTTAACTTCAGCTAAGCCTCCCAGGTATGTAATTTTCAGGACTTCAGTTTTACCTATAAAGGACTTCATCAGGCCAGGAGTGGTGGCACATACCTGTAATCCCAACACTTTGGGAGGCTGAGGTGGGCAGCTCACTTGAGGCCAAGAGTTAGAGACCAGTCTGGCCAACATGGTGAAACCCCGTTTCTATTAAAAATACAAAAATTAGCCAGTTGTGGTGGTGCACACTTCTAATCCTAGCTTCTTGGGAGGCTAAGCCACGAGAACTACTTGAACCCAGAGGTGAAGGTTGCAGTGAGCCAAGATCACACCCCTGTACTCCAGTCTAGGCAACAGAGACTCCGTCTCAAAAAAAAAAAAAAAAAAAAAAAACTTCATTCAGGATTTTTTTTTTTTTTTTTTTTTTTTTGAGACGGAGTCTCACTTTGTTGCCCAGGATGGAGTGCAATGGCACGATCTTGGCTCACTGCAACGTCCACCTCCCAGGTTCAAGCAATTCTTTGGCCTCAGCCTCCCAAGTAGCTGGGATTATAGGCATCCAGCACCACACCCAGCTAATTTTTGTATTTTTAGTAGGGTTGGGGTTTCACCATCTTGGCCAGGCTCATCTTGAACTCCCGACCTCAGGTGATCTGCCCACCTGTGCCTCCTAACGTGCTGGGATTACAGGCATGAGCTGCCACTCCTGGCCTGACACCCAGCTAGTTTTTTTTTGTTGTTGTTGCCCAGGCTGATCTCAAACTCCTGACCTCAAGTGAGCTTCTTGCCCTGTATTCTAGTTTTAAACTTTGAAGAAATTAGGGCCTTTTTGTTACTTATGAATATAAAAGACATGTTATTAAATGAATTGCTATTTTTAAAAAATTTCATATTTTCACACACTAATTCAGTGTCCATAAATTTACTCTCAGAAAATACAGTAATCAGATTATGGAGAAAGATCCACTTATAAGTATACTCATCTCAGCTTTATTTGTACTGGAGCAAATTGGAAAGAACTGCAACACCCACATTCAGAGAATGGTTAATCAGGTGTGGGAATCCTGTACAATGAATGATTGATTATTTTATAGCCTTGAAAGCCAGGTGCATTGGCTCATGCCTATAATCCCAGCAGTTTGTGAGGCTGAGGTAGGAGGATTGCTTGAGGCCAGGAACTGGAGGCTGCAGTGAACTATGACTGCACCACTGCATTCCAGCCTGAGTGACAGAGTGAGACCCTGTCTCTAAAAAAAAAAATGAAAATGAAAGTTATTCATGAGCCCTGAATATTTGCCAAGATGATTTCAGCCCTCACAGAATTTATAGTTCACAGGAGCAGATAGACAGCTATTGAATAAACAAGTAAATATATATCAGGAAGTGGTAAATACCACAAATACAAAAGCCTCCCATTTGTTGATTTCCATGTACCCAGCCCTGTTCTAAATATTTTACCAGATTATCTCATTTAATCTTCACAGCAACCTATGACAAGATAATATTTCCATTATGACCAAAGATAAATCAGGGAAGGCAACCTTGAGCAGACCTTGAAAGAAGGAGTGGGGGCACCAGAGGAGACTGGGGACCCATATGAAGAGCAGAGCAATGCAAAGGCCCTGGGGCAGGAAGGCACCAACTTGAACCCAGCACGATTCCAAAGGCTAAGCCATGAAGAACGGAAGTTGCAACTCTTGACTGCGCATGAGAAGCATCCAGCCAGGGAACTATATTATTATTATTTAAAATATTGATGGCTACCTGTGTGTGATGGCTCATGCCTGTAATCCCAGCACTTAGGGAGACTGAGGTGGGAGGACTGCTCAAGCCCAGGAGTTAGAGACCAGCTTTACAACAATAGTAGACCTCGTTTCTACAAAAAAATTTTTTAGTTAGCTGGGCGTGGTTGTATGGATATGTAATTCCAGCTACTCAGGAGGCTGATGTGGAAGGACCCCTTAAGCCCAGGAGTTCAAGGCTGCAGTGAGCTATGATCACATCCCTGCATTCTAGCCTGGGTGACAGAGCAAGAGCCTATTTAAAAAAAAAGAAAAGAAAAGAAAGAAGAAGTTGATGGCTGAATCCTACTTCCAGTCCCGTTCAATCAGAACACCTGTGTCTAAATGTTTCTGAAATGCCCCAGTGATTTTAATGTGCAGCCTGGTCCTGGGAACCACACGTCAGGCCTTGTAGATCTCTGGGTTTTATTCTAAGTGGAAAAAGAACACACTGGACTGTTTCAGTAGGAAAGGGACATGGCCTAATAATTTTTCTTTTTAAAAATTACTTAAAGGCTGCAGAAAAGCAGTTTTAGGGGCACAGGTGAAGGCAGGAAGGCTAGTGGGAGGTCATTGTCATGACCTGAGGTGGCTTATACCAGGGCATAGACATGGAGGTGGAGAGAAGCAGCCAGATTCTCTCTCTATTATTATTATTTTTTTTTTTAGATGAAGTTTTGTTCTGTCACCAGGCTGGAGTGCAATGGCGTGATCCCAGCTCACCACAACCTCCAATACCGTGGTTCAAGGGATTCTCCTGTCTCAGCCTCCTGAGTGGCTAGGACTACAGGCGCGCGCCACCATGCCAAGCTAATTTTTATATTTTTAGTAGAGACGGGGTTTCACTATGTTGGCCAGGATGATCTCAATCTCCTGACCTCGTGATCCACCCGTCTCGGCCTCCCGAAGTGCGGGGATTACAGGCGTGAGCCACCATGTCAGGCTTCACTGCTTTATGGATCCCTGTTTTCGAGATGGGGAGGAAACACGCTTAGAGAGTATGAAGATCATGCTGAAGCTCACATGGCAGGACCAGAACCCAGGTCAGCCCCACGCCCCTGCCCTGCCACTGGAGGTCAATGGTGACAGGGAGGCGGGGTTCTTGCCGAAGTGCAGCCCTCACTCCCCACAGCGAGTTCCTTCCTGTTTCCACAAGGATGGGTCTCACTCAGGGAACAGCGAGATGTTCCTAGTGCCCCCTCCCTGACTCCAGCCCCAGGAGGACCCTTGGCCTCGGGCAACATCCCCAGGCAGCTGCCGGGGGTGTCTGGCATTCAAGCCTTGCTGAGAACATGAAACTGCTGCTCTGGGGACTTGCACTGGTGACCCCAATGTGGCAGCTGCTCTTTCGGCTCTTTAATAATTTAGAGAATGCATACAATTCAGGAGGCAGTTTCATCTCTGGGTTCAGAAACACAATGCCCTGGGGACTGCTTCCAGTGAAGAGTGAAATTCCGCTTGTCACAGTCACTGAGGATGTGAGCCTGTTCCTGGAAGGGGCTCTGGTCTCTGGGTGTTTGCAAACATCCTAGAAGACCAGGAGGCCAGTAGCCAGCATCCCGGGAGCTTGAGGGTCGGCCTCAGCTCAGCTGGCCAAAGATGCGCCTCCCTGCAAGGCCCTTTCCCCTGCCTCTCGCCTGTGGGAAAGAACGAAGGGGCTGTGCAGACTGGTGTGTGTGACTCCACACTGCTGCTGCATGCTTGGCTGCGCCCCTGAGCCCAGCCTCCCTCCACGTCGGCCCCTGGGAAAGACCCTTGCGCCAGGCCCCAGAGGGACTGTGGAAACCTTTCCAGGACACTTGCAGTTCCTAAAACTTGGCAATTGCATTTTTCCCTTAAAAAAAATTATTCCGGCCGGGCACGGTGGCTCACGCCTGTAATCCCAGCACTTTGGGAGGCCGAGGCGGGTGGATCACGAGGTCAAGAGATTGAGACCATCCTGGCCAACATGGTGAAACCCCGTCTCTACTAAAAATACAAAACTTAGCTGGGCGTGGTGGCGTGCACCTGTAGTCCCAGCTACTCGGGAGGCTGAGGCAGGAGAATTGCTTGAACCCGGGCGGCGGAGGTTGCGGTGAGCCGAGATCTCGCCACCACACTCCAGTCTGGCGCCTGGCGACGGAGCCAGACTCTGTCTCAAAAAAAAAAAATTATTCTTTGTCGGGCTTGGTGGCTCACGCCTGTAGTCCCAGCACTTTGGAAGGCCGTGGCAGGAGGATTGGTTGAACCCAGGAGTTTGAGACCAGCTTGGGCAACATAGTGAGACCGTGTGTCTACAAGAAATAAAAAACAAAATTAGCCAGGGGTGTGTGCCTGTGGTCCCAGCTACCTGGGAGGCTGAGGTGGGAGGATCGCTTGACCTCTTTGGAGCTGAGGCTGCAGTGTGCTATGATTACACCACTGCATTCCAGCCTGGGCGACAGAGCGAGACTCTGTATGGAAAAAGAACAAAAAAAACAAATTGTTCTTTAAAAAATTACACTTGAAAACATGATGTTAAGTAAAATTAGCCATATATGGCCAGGCACTTTGTGAGGCCGAGGCGGGCAGATGACAAGGTCAGGAGTTCAAGACCAGCCTGGCCAACATGGTGAAATCCCATCTCTACTAAAAATACAAAAAGTAGCCGGGTGTGGTGGCGGACACCTGTAGTCCCAGCTACTCGGGAGGTTGAGGCAGGAGAATCACTTGAACCTGGGAGATGGAGGATGCAGTGAGCCAAGGTCACGCCGCTGGACTCCAGCCTGGGCAACAGTGTGAGACTCCATCTCAAAAATAAAAATAAAAATTAGCCAGACACAAAAATACAAACAAAATATGATTGCATTTATCTGAGGTACAGAGAATAGGCAAATTCATAGAGACAGAAGCAGAATGGGGATTACCAGGGGCTGCGGAGTTGGGGATTGGGGGTTATCACTTAATGACTACAACGTTTCTGTTTGGGAAATGAAAACGTTCTGGAAACGGACAGTGATGGTTGTACAACATTGTGAATGTACTTAATGCCATGGAATTCTACACTTAAAAAATGTGAATTATGTGTTATGTATACTTTACCACAATTTTAAAAGTATATTTACTGAAAAACAAAAAATTGCACAAGTGGCCAGGCACAGTGGTGCATGCCTGTAATCCCAGCACTTTGGGAAACCTGAGGAGGATGGATCACTTGAGCTCAGGAGTTTGAGACCAGCCTGAGCAACATGGTGAAACTCCATCTCTACCAGAAAAATTAGCAGAGGGTGGTGGTACATGCCTGTAGTCCCAGTTATTTGGGAAGCTGGGGTGGGAGGATCACTTGAGCCCAGGAGGTTGAGACTGCAGTGAGCCGTGATGGCACCACTGCACTCCAGCTTGGAAGACAGAGTGAGACCCTGTCTCAAAAAAGTAAAAATAGGCTGGGCGCAGTGGCTCACGCCTGTAATCCCAGCACTTTGGGAGGCCAAGAAGAGTGGTTCACAAGGTCTGGAGTTCAAGACCAGTCTGACCAACATGGTGAAACCCTGTCTCTACTAAAAGTACAAAAATTCACTGGGTGCGATGGCAGGCACCTGTAATCCCAGCTACTTGGGAGGCTCAGGCAGGAGAATCGCTTGAACCTGGGAGGCAGAGGTTGCAGTGGGCTGAGGTCATGCCACTGCACTCTAGCCTGGGCAACAGAATGAGACTTCATCTCAAAAAAATAAAAATAAAATAAAATAGATATCCATGAGTCCATACTGATATAAGTAAATGATTGAATAAATAGGAAGAGGCAATCTCTCATCCAGAAGAATTCCAAATCATCTATAAAGAGAATCTATTTTCAGGAGGTGGAGCATAGAAACTCCCTACTCCTTAACTGTGGGCGGTGCACAGGGACTTCCTTCCAAGGAGTAACTTCCAGAAAGCAGGGGAAAGAGTCGCCTTACAGTGGAGACCCCTGATAAACACTCCCTCAGCCAGGTGGTCAAGGTGAGACTCAACAGTGATCATAAGTCCTGCTGTCAGTGTGCACCCCTGATAGGATGGGATGAAAATGGCACTTGACCTCTGGGCCTCTTCCTTCCCAAAACCCATAACCCCAGTCTATTCGTGAGAAAAACGTCAGACAAATCCTAAATGAGGGACGTTCTATAAATGTTTTATTTCATTCTGTAAATGTTTCCAGTACACCTCAAAACTGTCAAGGTCATCAAAAAGAAAGTCTGAGAAACTGTCACAGCCCAGAGGAACCCAAGGAGACGCTGGGATCCTGGATGGGATCCCAGAACAGAAAAAGGACAGTAGCTGAAAACCGGAGACATCTTTGTCCAGGCGCAGTAGCTCACGCCTGTAATTCCAGCACGTTGGGAGGGTGAGGCAGGTGGATCACTTGAGGTCAGGAGTTCAAGACCATCCTGACCAACATGGTAAAACCGCATCTCTACAAAAAATACAGGAAAAAAATTAGCTGGGCATGGTGGTGCACCCCTGTAATCCCAGCTACTTAGGAGGCTGAGGCAGGAGAATTGCTTGAACCTGGGAGGCAGAGGTTGTAGCGAGCCAAGATTGTGCCACTGCACTCAAGCCTGGGCAACAAGAGCGAAACTCTGTTAAAAAAAAAAAAAAAAAAAAAAAAAAAAGGCCAGGTGTGGTTGCTCACGCCTGTTATCCCAGCATTTTGGGAGGCTGAGGTGGGCAGATCACCTGAGGTTGGGGGTTGGAGACCAGCCTGACCAACGTGGAGAAACCCCATCTCTACTAAAAATACAAAATTAGTCAGCATAGTGGCACATGCCTGTAATCCCAGCTACTTGGGAGGCTGAGACAGGAGAATTGCCTGAACCCGGGAGGCGGAGGTGGCAGTGAGCCGAGATCGTGCCATTGCACTCCAGCCTAGGCAATAAGAGTGAAACTCCATCTCAAAAAAAAAAAAAAAAAGAAGAAATCTGAATCAAGTGTGGACTTCAGTTAACAAGGATGTATCCGCCAGGTGCGGTGGCTCATGTCTGTAATCTCAACACTTTGGGAGACTGGGGTGGGTGGATCACCTGAGGTCGGGAGTTCGAGACCAGCCTGACCAACATGGAGAAACCGTCTTCACTAAAAATACAAAATTAGCTGGGCATGGTGGTGCATGCCTGTAATCCTAGCTACTCGGGAGGCTGAGGCAAGAGAATCACTTGAACCTGGGAGGCAGAGGTTGCGGTGAGCTGATATTCCACCATTGCACTCCAACCCGGGCAACAAGAGTGACAATCAGTCTCAAAAAAAAAAGCAGCATGTGTAAGTATTGATTCCTTACTGATGTCACACATGCCATGCTGATGTGAGGTTTTTAATTTTTATTCATTTCTTTTTAGATGGAGTCTCGCTCTGCCACCCAGGCTAGAGTGCAGTGGTGTGATCTCAGCTCACTGCAGCCTCTTGACTCCTGAGTTCAAGCAATTCTCCTGCCTTAGCCTCTCCAGTCGATGCGATTACAGGTGCGTGGCACCATGCCCGGCTGATTTTTGTATTTTTAGGAGAGACGGGGTTTTGCCATGTTGGTCACACTGGTCCCAAACTCCTGATGTCAGATGATCTGCCCACCTCAGCCTCCCAAAGTGCTGGGATTACAGGTGTGAGCCATCGCAATTGGCCTGATGTGAGACTATTACCAGTACCTGATAATAATCATTACACTCTCCAGGAGCAGGAGTTCCTTTGCCAGAGAAGTCCCTGTCACCTGAAGGGGGTACAGGGAGAGAAGGAGCCACTTCCCAGCCTTGAGCCCCTGTAGACATGGCAAGGCCCTGGGGGCAGAGGCCAGCTTGGGTGTCGGAAGAGCTGAGTGTGAAGCTTGTCTCTGCACAGATTTACTCTGCGGCCATGTCCAAATTCCCTTCAGGGACAGGAACAACAATAGTCCTGGGTGTGAGGGCCTCGCTCAGCTCTCAAGGACCCTCTCAGGGCACTGGCGCCTGCTCTGGCAGCCCAGCTGTTGCTTCTGGTTGGAACTGCCAGCCTTGAAGCCCCACAGGCTGTTCCCTGCAGGACGGAGTGAGTCATCCTGGGATCATTTGCCTGCTAGGAGTGGGTGAGGGAGGAGCAGCCGCCGCCTTCACAGACACCTGGTAGTGTTAGGAGAGGGCATGCAGTGCTCTGGTGAGGCTCCTTTGGCTGCCCCCGGGCCCACACCCAAGGATCCCTGCCTCAGAGAAAGTAAGGGTTCTAGCCAGGAGCGCTTCTCCCCCTGCTAAGGACTGAATTAGCGATGCCCTAAGCAGCCACTGGGGTGGTTGGAGGCAGGACAAGATGGTTTGGAGGGTCCAGCTGCATCTGTCCCCGTCCCGTGGGCTCTCATTTCCCTGTACCCAGGCATGTGGAAGGGATCTTTCTGCACTGCCCACCCCGTTCTGCCTGGGCACCTAGAGATGGGGAGATGGGAAAGGAGACGGAAACAGTGGGCCCCAACTCGGAGCAAGGGAGGGGGGCGGGGCCTGGGCGAGGATTGAGGGAGAGGGCCAGGATGGTGGCGGGTGGGGGCATCGGAGACAGCAGGGCATGTGGCCAGGAGCCCGGGCGCCAGGCTGAGCTGCTGCTCCCAGCCCAGGAGCCTCTGCCAGCTGGATGCGGGCGGGTGGGCACGGGCAGGGCCACGTGCCAGACATGCACAGAGCACCCTTTGAGGAGGTGGCAGCTGTTGGTCCAGGCCCCCCTCTGCTTGCTGTGGCCCTGCCTGGCCCCTCCAACAATGCCTTGCTGAGCACTGGGCTGCAGATACTCATGTGCACAGTTGGCAACTCCACTTAAGAGGTGAAGGGGCAACCATACTCAACTGGAGCAGTGAGGGACCCCCAGCACTGCCAGAACAAGGACCTGGGTCTCTTGTGGCAGGCCTGGATTTCCCTGTCTCCCATACGTCATACCCCCTCATTGCTCCTGGCCTCTTGGGATCCTTCCCGGGACCCTTCTGGGGAAAAGATCAAGGGTGCTTGTTCCTTAGGGGAAAAGGCTGAAAGCTCAGAAGGTGACCTGCTACTGGGGGCTTTTGGGAGCTGGGGGAAGTCAGCCTCCTTCCTGGCTCTGCCTCCTCCATCCAGGGACCATGGCCTCCTGGCACAGCATCCCTGGCAGACAGAAGGGCCTGCCCCCCACATGTGCACCCACACAGAGATTCCCTAGGCAGCTGGAGCTCTCAGTCTGCCCCCAGATCCTCCCAAGAGCTCGGACTGCAGCCAACCAGCCTCATGGAGCTGGCTCTGTCTTTCCTTCCTGGGGTGGGCAGCGCTGGCCTCTGGGACACTGCTCTGGACCCCCGCCACACTTGCTCTAGATGCTCACCCACTGTCCCCAGGCGTCAGACCAGAGGGGTCGACCCCTGCTCCTTCCTTTGGGTGGGTGAGGGATCTCAGCGCCTGGACCTATGAAATGGAGCATCAGCAAGGCCTGCCTGGCAGGGGTGGAGGGATGGGGACGCACATGCACGTGCCCAGTGTCTGCAGGTGCCATGCGTGGGCACCACGGCAGATGCGGAACAGCTGAAATTGGGGGTGTTTAGCCGAGGGAATGGAAGGCTAAGGCCCGCGAAGGCCTATCTTCCAGCCTCTGGGAGGACGGTGGGCTGTGGGTGGGCCCAGGAGTGGGGGTTACAGGGACTCAGGATCCTCCCTAGAAGCCAGGCCAGATGTCACTGTTAGGGCGACCCCAGGATGAGCCAGGCTGTCTCGCGGAGTGGGGAGCTCCTCTTCCCTGGGGGTCTCGGGGCTCCTTCTCAGCTGGGGGAGGGCAGAGGGGCTCTGGGAGGCCTGCGCTGCTGCCCCGCGATCGTCTTCCGCCGGCCAAGCCCTCCCGCGTCCGCGTGCCCGGACCCAGGGCCTAGGAGCCCGGTCAGTGCCACAGGGTAGGCGCCCAGCTCCCGGGGACGTGCATGTGGGGGGAGAGGACTGGTCGGGAGACCTGGAGCTGGTGCGACGGGAGGTGGCCCGCGAGGGATGGCCAAGGAGCGGAGGAGACTGCGCCTCCCCGCCGAGTTGGGCCGACAGAAAAAGGCCGAGGTCCGGGGTCCTCGCCTTTAACGCGGCCCTGGCCGCGGAGACGGCAGGGAGGGGCGGCGCGGACGGCGCATGCGCAGCGCGGCTGGAGCGGCCGGACTGTCCGGCGGCCCGGAGCGCGCAGGAGCTCGCAGAGCCGGAGAGCGCCGGGACCCTGCGCGGGGGCTCTGAGCGGCGCGGGCGCACCCGAGCCCCCAGCCCGCCGGCCCCGCTGCCAGCCAGGCCCCGGGGGCGGGGGCCAAAATGTCCGTGCCGGTGAGTACCGCGCTTCCCCGGACCCCCGGCCGGCTGCCCGCCGCCCGCCTGTCTGCGACCTCGCGTCGCCCGCTGCGGGCCTGATGCCGCGGGGGCTCCCGGACTGGGGGTCGCCCCACGGGCCTGCTCGGGCGCGAGGGAGGGCGCACAGGTTGGGGGAGCCTCCCCTAAGCCAGCCTCTCTGCCCCCGCCTTTCCATCCTCTTCTAGGAGAGCCGGGTCGGGCTGGGGTCCGTGCTGTCCCCTCGGGGAGTCCCCCAAGATGGCTGGGTCGGGAAGGCTCTTTGTTGGTCCCCAGGAAATCCCCGGGACATCTGGTCCAGGCGGGAGTCGGCTGTCCCCCAGGACCCCGCACCGGAACCGCTAGACCTAGCGGGGAGGGGTCTCTGCGGCTCCCGGGATCCCCCTCCGGGACTGCTGGGCCAAGTGAGGGAGTAGGAGGCCTGTGCTAACCCCGAAGGCCCCCCTTGGATTGCTGCCCTTCGGCGCTCCCGGGAGCACCCCCCTGGGGTGGCCAGGTTGGGACACGGTCTGTGCTTGTCGCCGGAGCCACCCCTCCCCCAGGACGGCTTGGCCGGGTAGGAGCCGTGCCTACCCCCCACGGCTGATGCGCTCACTTTCCTGGGAAGTTTTCCTCCCGCCGCGGAACCCCCGGGGCCCTGACTGGCCTCTTCCTCCCCGCTGGCCGTGGGGGCTTTTCTGTCCGACACCCCTTCTTCCTGGTCAGGCAGGCTGGCTTCAGCAGAGCCCGCGGCGATGGCTCCACACTTGGACTCTGGCATCTCTGAGCATCTCAGTCTCACTTCCTGAGAACAGCAAGTGATCCTGGCTACCGCGGGTGACCAGGCCTCAGGCACAGCCCCCACTTTACAGATGGACAGACTGAGGTGCGAGGCGGACACCCCCGCGTCCTGCCAGGAAGGGACACCATCTGCACCTGGAGAGCTGTGGCCTCTAGCCATCATTTCCCTGCCCAGTTAGGGGCTTGTTCCCCCAGATCCCTGCCCACTCTGGCCTTGTTTCTGGAACTGCTCCTCACCCTGAGGACCCCATCTTTTCCGTGAAGCAGGCAGTGGGGGTTTCC
Organism: Alouatta palliata; assembly: GCA_004027835.1. Lineage (NCBI taxonomy): Eukaryota > Metazoa > Chordata > Mammalia > Primates > Atelidae > Alouatta > Alouatta palliata. The sequence continues at coordinate 53,824 of PVKV010006889.1, read as the reverse complement.
TGGCAAATGGCCTCTTCATTAACTACCTTGGAGTGTGTGCAGGTGACTGGAGGAGAGGCTGGCCGGGCCCAAAGCATTGTTATTACGGAATTAAAGAGCCTGCTCCCGCCCACCTCCAGCAGTTACAGATGTAAAAATGAGGGTTCCCAGACTGTGCGGATGTGAGCCCCCGCCATCCCTTCTGGTTCAGAGCATAATCGCCTTGTCTTGAGAAAGAAGAGCATGCCTGCCAGGCCCTTCCTCTCTTCTGCTCTGCTCTCCTTGAAAGCTCTGGACTTCTCTGGCTCAGGGCCTCAGGGGACTGGCCGGCCCCGCTCCTGTGAGCACTGGGCAGAGGGACAAGGTGGACCACCTGAGCCTGCTGGACGGTCGGGGTCCCAGGGCAGTAGTGATGAGGGAGTGTCACTCTGGCCACGTCCGAGCCTGGGCGGGCCTCAATGGGGAGGTCCCCATTTGATTTGGTTTGGTTGGCACAGTCAGAGCCAAGCTCTGGACACAGAGTCTGGGATGGCATCCTGACCCATTGCCTTACAGGACTTTGGGCAGCCTTCTTTGGCACTGGGCTTCATCTGTAACCAGAGAGGGATGGCGGGCTGGGTGGGACTTGGACAGATAGGCACCATCGTGGGGACCAGCAGCCTGGCCACACCATCATGGGCTGAGTCACTCCCACCCTGTCGCTTGTAGTCACATCCCATGAGAATTCTGCTGGGAGTGAGTGGGGGTCTTTGCCATCTGCCCCCTACGTGGCTGGCTGGCTGGCGGGTCACCGTGGCTCTCTCTCCTGGGACCTTGGGCAGTGTGTGAAGTGGTGGGACCAAGAGGAGAATTCATTTTTGGAACAGTCCTGAAGTGTTCGGAAAATTGCTTTCATGTGCCGAGGAGGCCCTGCAGAGGCTTCCAGACGGAGCTGCCTGTTCAAGCCCTGCCCTTGGAACCCAGAGTCCTGACTGCTTGGGGACACATCTGGGTTTTAAGCACACCCATCATTTGGGCAGTCTTTTCCTGGATGGGGCTGACGCAGGCACTTGGGCTCACAGAAATTATAAGATGCTTCAGAAGGGGATGGGAGGGGAAGCAGGGTGAGAGGTCGGTGAGCTGACTGAGTGGGAAGTGACTCCCTGAGTGTCAGGGAAGGGGGCTTGCCAGGGGTCACCCTGTCATTTGACTCACATGAGATCCTGGACCCAGACGGGAAGGCGCCAGGGCTTCCCGGCTCCTTGCTCAGTGCTATGTCCTCTGCTCTAGGCCTAGAGCAGTGCTCAGGTGGTGCTGGGACTCCTCTGCATGTTACCATGTCTTCCTTTGGGCGTGGCTGCCCAGTGCCCTGGGCCTGTCTCTTCCCGCAGCTGAGAGGACACATTTGGAAGGAAAATGGCAGTGCCACCCACCTCAGACTTCTGGCTGGCATTGGCTTGGCAGGGGTCCATGTTTAGGAGTGGCCGATGCTGGCCACCCCCGCCCTGCCAGGTGAGAGGCCAGCTTCCAGCTGCAGAGAGGTCTCCCTGCTGTCTGTTCTGCCTCTCGCTTCCCATGTGTGAAGTGAGTACAGCCACTCCAGCCCCTCCTGTGCTCCTTCACTGAGGGATGGCTCCTTTCAGGGATGCTGCCCTGTGTGCACTGGGCTCAGGGCCTCACAGGCTCATGTGTCTTGAGGGCCTGTGTCTTGCCAGGGTTGCATGTCCAATGAGAGGTGGAGCCAGGGTGGGAGCTGAGTGTGGCGGGGTCCAAAGCCATCAAATGACCATCATGCTGCGTGGCCTCTCTACCTGTGGGGGCTGCAGCCTGTTGAGCTGTGCACAGCAGCTGACCCTCTCTACCTGTGGCTTCTCAAACATGAGTTTGTGTCACCCTTTCTGCATCCTTGGGAGACAAGGCACCTTGGGCTCAGAGGCAGGTAGCTCACCCAGGACTGTGCAGCAGGGTGGGTCTAGCCCCAGCAGTAGTCAGTGGAGATGAGTAGACCAGCCTTGGCATCTGGTTGAAACCTTGGGCAGCAGTCCTGGGACTGGCTCTGTGCCAGCCAGTGCTGTGAGTGGGAGAGCTGCCCAAGGAACCAGGAGGGTCTGCCCTGGGGTTCATAGCTGGCCGGGACAGCCAAGAGCGGGAAGAGGCAATGTCCAAGTTCAAACTCTGCAGCTCAGGCCCCACTGTCCCTGCCTCACCCTCTTCTGCCACCGGGCCTTGTCTCGGCTGTCCCTCCCTCTGTAGGAAGTGATCTCCAGTTGGTCGCCTTGTTTACCAGGTCATTCCTGTTCACCTCCAGCTCTGCGCCGTCATCCATAGGACACCTTCCCAGCCCCATCTGCGATTGTCCATTTGTTGGTGGGGTGATTTGGTTGTGTTAGGCTCCCTGAGCGCTGTGCATGCAGGACCCATGACTGCCCGGCCCTGTCCCTGGCCGCCTGCTGAGGGTGTGGCCCCAGGGGTACCATGGAGCCCCCACAGGCAGGTGGCTGCATCCCCTCGCAGAGCTGGCATCTCAGCCGCTCTCCTCAGAGCCTTGCTTGGGGTGGAAAGGGGTTCTCGGAGAGGCTGATTCCGGGTGGGAAGAGTGTTTTGGAGGGTCAAGGGCAAGGTCTCCAGAGTGAACAGTGCTGGCTCTGTGTCTTGAGTGAGCCTCACTTTCCTCCTCTGTGTCATGGAGATGTTAACAGCACGGAGCTCCTGGAGTTTTGTGAGAACTTGGCGAGGGGCACCCAGAGCTGTTAGGAGAAGGCTGATTAAGTAATAGCAGCTACTGCTGTTGAGATTATTGTCTTTATGAGGCCGTGGTTGGCTGGTGCAGTGGCTCAGACCCATTCCTGACTCCTGGGCAGCCAGTGTAGGGAGGAGGCTGGGCTGCACCCAGCTGATTGGCCTCTGCCCCCAGGGTTCTGTGGCCCTTTCTTTATGGTCAGTGTGGTTTCTGCCAAGGCCTTTGTGGTGGGACCCTGGCCTCTCCCCTGCCCTGGCATGGCCTGTAGGACCCTGGCCTCTTGAGCCTTGGCTGGGCAGGTCCTTGTCCTCACCGCACCCAGAGAGTGACCTGCCTTGGGGCCACCAGCTGGCCCATCGCATTTAGACAGCTGCTGCCCTGCTCCATGTGCCCCCAGGAATGATGGGACTTTGCAGTCTGTGGGAGCCCCTGCAGTGGGGCAGGCCTCTGCTCAGGTGTGGTCTGTAGCAGCTGGGCCAGCACGGGCAGGCAGGGCCTCCCAGGGAGGCTGGCTCCACCCTTGCCTGGGGATCACGGCTCCTCAGGGGAGGGCTCTGCAGCCCCGAGGGTGAGTGGGGGGCCAGGGTGGTACCTGCAGACCTCCCCATTTCCCACCACTGGTGCCCTGGTCCTCTGGGCCCACACTGCCTTTCTCCTCTGTGCTTACCTTCACTCCTGGCCTTGGACTTGGCTTCGCTGCAGCCCCTGTGTGTGTCATCCTGGTAAATCCTCGTGGTTTCTGTGACTCTCTTAATCCCTGTGTGCTGGACATTGTCCTTCTCTCTTCAGGAAAAAGGAAAAGGGTTCTGGGGACAGGTTGGGGACCTCGGTAGAGGCTTGGAAGGGATGCTTGCCCTGGTGAGATGGTCACAAGTTGTGGCTCTAAAGTTAATCTCTTCTCTAAGGGGGATTAGAGGCTGGAAGGTTTTTCAGTAATTTTTATTTATTATTTAAGCCCTGCCAAATTCCAAGAAGGATTTGAAGCAGATTACAGCAGAAGACACAAATAGTCCAGGATCATGAAAACATCTAGAATTATGTAATGTATGGGGAAGGAGGAAGATGTATCCCAGAAAGCCTAGGCTCAGTAGGCATCCAGATTTAACTTTAAGCTTCCTGATGGTCAGGGCAAAAAAAGGAGCATGTTAGGTTTAGGCAATATCTATTTTTGCTTTTTGTAATGCCACATATTTTTTCTTTGTTTTATTTTTTATCAGTTGAAACTCTTACTGAGGTAAATTTTACATGTTGTGAAATGTGCATATGTTAAATGTACAGTTGGTTGGATGAGTTTTTGTTAATGCGGACTTTCTTGTAGCCGTCAATCAAATCAAGATAACAAATGCCCCATCACCTCAGAAAGTTCGCAAAAGCCCCTTTACAGCCAAGGTCCTATCACCCTGGCTTAAGGTAGCCTGTTCTTAAACCTTCTGCAACTGGAAGCCTACGATAGTTGCACTTTGAGGTTTGGCTTTTTTCTCTTTTTTTTTTTTTTTGAGACAGAGGCTTGCTCTGTCACCCAGGCTGGAGTACAGTGGCGTGATCTTGGCTCACTGCAACCTCTGTCTCAAGGGTTCAAGTGATTCTCTTGCCTCAGCCTCCCACATAGCTATTCCCAGCCAGTTTTTGTATTTCAGTAGAGATAGGGTTTTACCATGTTAGCCAGGCTGGTCTTGAACTCCTGACCTCAGGTGATCCACCTGCCTCGGCCTCCCAAAGTGCTGGGATTACAGGTGTGAGCCATCAAGCCCGACTGGGTGTGGCTTTTTTCATTCAGCATATTGGTTTTATTTTATTTTATTTTATTTTATTTTATTTTATTTTATTTTATTTTTGAGACGGAGTCTCACTCTGTCACCCAGCCTGGAGTGCAGTGGCATGATCTCGGCTCACTGCAGCCTCCACCTCCTAGGTTCAAGCGATTCTCCTGCCTCAGCCTCTCAAGTAGCTGTGTTTACAAGTGTCTACCACCATGCCCAGCTAATTTTTATATTTTTAGTTGAGACGAGGTTTCACCATGTTGTCCAGGCTGGTCTCGAACTCCTGACCTCAGGTAATCTGCTCGCTTTGGCCTCCCAAAGTGCTGGGATTACAGGTGTGAGACACCGCACCCGGCCCCAGTAGTTTATTCTTTTTTGTTGCTGAGTAATGTTCCAGTAATGGATGTACCATAAGATACTTATTCATTCCCTTATGGATGGATACCTATCTCTACCTTTAGTGTGCTGTGTATGAGTCTGAGTCTTGTTATGTTGTCCAGGCTGACCCCCTAGACTCAAACGATCCTCCTGCCTCAGCCTCCCCAGTAGCTGGGACTATAAGCATGAGCCACTGAGCCCAGCTTGTGCTGTGTGTTACTAAGTACCAGAACACTGGCACTATTGTCGGCAAAATACCCCATTGAAGTGTTTTATAAAACCTGATATTCAATTGTATGCCTTAAAGCATGCCTAGAGATCTGTGCCCCCCAAATCCCGGATCTACCAAAGTTACCTGCTTGCTCAGAAAGTGGTATGGCCACACTCCTCCCTGTCCCAGCTCTCACCAGGTGTCTTAGAGTTTGAACTCCCTCTTTGCAGGTTATCTGGTAGGTTAAGTGTCTTAGGCTCTGGAGTTATTTTCGTTTCTGCCAGGGCCTGTGTGCCCTCCAGAGGTCCCAGTTGGGAGGTTTCTAAGGAGAGCAGGAGGCGGGAGAGGATGGAGCAGAGGCTGCCTGTGGCTCTCTTCTCCTCCCCCGCCCAGGCCGATTCCGAGGCTCTCTCTTCTTTTTCTGTGGCCATCTGCCAAGGCCCCCCTCCAGGCAGACACTCCTGGCTGCTCCTGCCCCAGCACTGGAAGCCCCAAGCCCAGGAAGCACGCACCACCCAGCCAAGACTGAGAAGGGGAGAGGGAGGCTCCCTGCGTCCCTGGCCACTGGCGCCTGTGTTTCTTCTGTGTGCTCCTGTGGCTGCCCCGGCTATTCACATGCAACGAAGGAGCTGGCTTGCATGTGCTGTTTTCACAAATCTTTGCTGTTATTTTTTTCTGCATGATGAGCCTTAGCAAAAGATTCACACATCTGCTCAAATGTCACCACCGCAGAGAGGCCCCCAAGCACCTAGCATAGAACAGTCCCCCCTACCCTCTGCTATCTGCATTGCAAGCGTTATGTGTGTACCCCTTACACACACCTTGGAGTTTCAGTTCCCTAAGGGCGTGGCCATCCTTTTACACAGCAGTGTTCCCAACAGTTAGATCTCAGTCAGGAGGTGCAGGTGCACAAGCGTTGCTTTATAACATGCATAGTGAGAGGGACTGCACCCAGCCACTTCCTGCTTTCCCCAGGGGGTGTCCAAGGGGAGACCCTGCCTGCCTTCAGCATTGGCAGGCAGATCTGGGGCAACAAAGCTCCAAGGAGAGCTTGTTCCCCCCAGTCTCAGACAGGGTTTCGGGGATGGTGAGGGATGCTCAGGGTATCTGAGGAGGGTTGTCTGTGCAGGCTGTAGGAAGAGTGGGGAAGGTTTGGTTGGGGATGGGCTTAGCAAATGGGTAGACCAAGAGAGGGTATGCCCTGGTGCCCAGTGGGGTGGGGCCGGTGTGTGGTGACGCAGGGTGTGGCTATGCTCCAGGCATTGGGACACTAGGGTGCCACCATGTGCTTGCCAGCTGCCTGTGTCATCAGTCTCATGGTCCCAGGGCGGGCAGAGCTGCTGGTGGTGGGTACATTTAACAGATGGGTAAACTGAGGCCTGAGCAGAACAGTGACTGACTGAAGGCCTACGGCCAGTTGGAGTCATTAATATCTGTTCCCGTCCTCTAGTCTAAGCCTGGGCCAGAGCGTGGGCCTGGGTCTCCCAGGGCAAAAGAGCCTTTATCTGTAGGCAGGTGCAGGCTCCAGGGGAACACCCTGCCTAGCCCCACGGTGCGGTACAAAGAGGGAGAAAAAGCATTGCTTTTCCACACTTGTAATCCCAGCACTTTGGGAGGTCAAGATGGGAGGATCACTTGAGCCCAGGAATTCGAGACCAGCCTGGGCAATATAGTGGAACCACATTTCTACAAAAAATAAAAAAATTAGGCATATTGGTACATGTCTGTAGACCCAGTTAGTCAAGAAGCTGAGGTAAGAGGATCGTTTGAGCCCAGGAGGTTGAGGCTGCAGTGAGCTGTGACTGTGCCACTGCACTCCAACATGGGTGACACACAGACCATGTGTTTAAAAAAAAGAAAAAAAAGCATTGCTTTCCTTGTGGCTGCCACAGCTCTGTCTTCTCTGTATCCACTCCTTCCATCACTGCCACCCAGAGCCCCCAGGGTCCCCTCTTGTGACTCCATTGGCCCCTGGCCTGCTGACCGCAGCAGAGTGGCCAGGTGGGTATCTGTGGGTGTGGGCACCTATGTTCTGTGGAAGCGGCTGGGAGTGGGCAGCAGATGGTGTGTGAATTCACCCCTCCGCCCAATGCGCTGGGGCTAGTTGCCATGGGAGAGCAGATGGCTGGGCTGGGCTGGGCTGGGTTGGGCTGGGGAGGCCTCCTGACCACACCCTCATCCCTGCCCACCCAGCCAGTCATTGGAGAGCTGGGCAGCCCCTAGCTGCGGAGCTGCGGAGCGTCCTCTCTGAGGATGAGGACAGAACTTGCCCCCTTGCCCCTCCTCGCTTCCAGCCAGGACTGAGCCCTTCTCTTCCCCCTCCCCCAGGCAGTGCTGAGGGGCTGCCTCTGCCATAGGGTGCCGACGCAGGAGGGGGACATGGGGGTCAGCAGGGGGCAGAGCGCACATGGCCCCTCCTCCCTGCACACAGGGGTGCCGCTGGTCCAGGAGGACGTGTCTGGGAGGGCACTGTGCTGTTGCCTGCCCCCACCTGCCAGGCCCGAGGAGGCCCAGCAGGAGGGGAGAGCTGAGAAAGCAGGGTACAGAAGAGGAAGGGGTCGCTGGGGTGGACAGAGAGCCTCTGAACAGTGCCCAAGGGCTGCCTTGCTGGCCCATTCCAGCCTCGGACAACTGTGAGCAGAACCCCTCTCTAAGGCAGCCACCGCCAGCAGGGGCCTCTGCTGCTAGTTAATTTCCAGGTAATTGAGAAAGTTGTGCTGCCTCTTCCAGAGCTGTTCCTGACAGGCCTGACATGGAGGCACAGGGCTGGATTTCCTGGGATGCGGACAGGATTTGGAGTGCAGGAAGGCCCCACCCCACCCCTGTCCTGTGTCCCCTGCCTGGCAGCTCTGCCCACACACCTTGGGTCTGTCCCTGACCCCGGGTTTCTGGAGACTGGCCTTGGGCATGCCAAAGGGTACGACCACTGGAGGGATTTGGCTGGAGGCTGTAGGGCCCGCCCACCTTCCCACAGTCAGGGCTACTGCAATGACAAACACTGCCCTGCGGTTACTCCACCCTCCAGAGCAGGGCAGGATGGGAAAACCCTTTATGGCAACAGCTCCAGCTTGAGTCCTGAGGGCAGTCTGCTGTCTGGGGTCATGCGGGGTGCTTTCCTGTGGGGACACACCTGGGTTATGAGGTAGGGAGGGGTGAGCTCTGCTGGCCGTGGGAGCTGCCTGGGGCATTGCCCCTCACTCTGCCTCCGGGTCACCATTGTTCTGTCCTGGTCCTCGGGCAGCGGTGAGGAAGAACTGGTGTCAGGGGTGTGGGATGTCCAGTCTGTGTGTGACAGCAGGCTCACCTCTGTGCTATCCACAAGGGTCCCATGCACTCATCTGGGTTTTGTTTTTTTGTTTTTTTTTTTTTTAGAAATGGAGTCTTGCTCCGTCACCCAGGCTGGAGTGCGGTGGAAAAATCTCGGCTAACTGCTACCTCTGCCTCCTGGGTTCAAGCAATTCTCCTGCCTCAGCCTCCTGAGTAGCTGGGATTACAGGCACCCACCACTATGCCCAGCTAAGTTTTGTATTTTTAGTAGAGACGGGGTTTCACCATGTTGGCCAGGCTGGTCTTAAACTCCTGACCTCAAGTGATCCACCTCCCTCGGCCTCCCAAAGTGCTGGGATTACAGGTGTGAGCCACCTTGCCCGGCCTTGCCTGGGTTTTGAGCTTGCCTCTGTGAGAGTCCAGCCTAGGGAGATGGCATCAGCTCTCATTGGCCCTCCAGAGACATCATTTCTTCCTGTCCCTGGGGCTGGCAGTACTCACCTCCGGCCTCAGGAAATCCTCTCCTGCTGCCGCTCCCAGAGCTGGCCATCAGCTGAGCGGTCCAGCCCACCCTCACCGCTGCTGGGAAGCTGAGGCTTCAGGAGGGGAAGGGGCTATGTGCCTTTACACTGTGCAAGCCGGGTTTAGCCTGCTCTTTTCACTTTACTTTGTTGTAGCATTTTCTTGTATTATTTCAGTCTTTGGAAGAGACCATCTAATTGCTGCAAGCTATTCTAATGAGGGGGTGTCGTGTCTCACCAGTCCCCTAGAGTTGGCATTGATATTACGCCCCACGATTTGCTGTCATAAATGCTGCAGTGGACACTGGTGAGCATCAAGCAGGGGAGGAGGGTGCTTAGGTCTCAGCTACCTGTTCTTTTGCAGTCTGATGTGTGACAAGGGTCCTTGGCTTTCTGAGCCTGGAGTTCTGCTGTCCCTGTCCCTAGAGTCCCTTCCTGCTGCAGGGTGGGCTGAGGTCTAGCAGCCCTATTTATTTGTTCCCTGGCTCTGTCCCTTCTGTGCCCCAAAGTGTGTGGGATGGGGCAGTTGTTGGTAAACTGGGTCTTGGTCTCTTCATGTGAAAAATGGGGCTAGACTGGGCGCGGTGGCTCACACCTGTAATCCCAGCACTTTGGGAGGCCGAGGGAGGTGGATCATCTGAGGTCAGGAGTTTGAGACCAGCTTGACCTATATGGTGAAACTCCATCTCTACTAAAATTTACAAAAATTAGCCAGGCTTGGTGTCTTGCACCTGTAGTCCCAGCTGCTTGGGAAGCTGGGGCAGGACAATGACTTGAACCCAGGAAGCGGAGGTTGCAGTGATCCGAGATAGCGCCACTGCATTCCAGCCTGGGCGACAGAGCGAGACTCTGTCTCAAAAACAAAACAAAACAAAAAATGGGGCTAATGGTGAAGGCTGTTTTGCCGGACTGCTGTGTGCACAAAATAAGCGCATGGTCCTAGGGCCCCTGGCACTGGCCTGGCACCTAGGCTGTGCTGGGTACAGGGGCTGCATCCCAGTCATTGGCAGCAAAGGTCCGGGAGGCTGGACTGGGGATGGGGTGAGTTTCTGCCCCACATACCCCAGCCAGAGCCTGCCCAGTGGGTGCTTCTCCCCCACCTACCAGCCTTCGGGGGCATCCTCCCCCACCCCCCAGCTATATCCCCATCCACACAGTGGGGCTTAGCTCCTGGGGCCTTGTTTCCAAAGCGGAAATGCCATTCTGGGAGGCACAGGCTTTGGGGGAGGGAATTTAAGTGGAAAAGGAGCAAATTTTTGAAATACCTCTGTTGGAGCCTGTTCCCCTTGCTGCCTCCCGCTCACACCAGCAGCCCCACCCCCAACACTGCTCTAATCCCGCTCCTGGGGGAGGATAGTCTCATCCCCCAAGGTCCTAGCCATCCGCCGCCTCTCTGCGCCCTGCTTCTTTGCCAGCTAGGATGGAGTGGGGGCCAGCTCCCTTGAGGGCCAGGCCTTATGTGTCCCTGCCCATCCCTACAGGCACTGCTGCCTGGAGCCCTGCCTTCAGGCACTGCCTGCTCCCCTCCCCACAGAAGTGGAGGCCCAGGGATAACCTGAGGCTCCTGAGGGTCCCGCTGGTTCAGACCTGCTCCCTGGGAAGCTGGTGTGCCAGCCAACCTGAGGCATGGGTGGCTGTACAGGGTCAGGGTGCAGGAGGGGCCGGGCACAGCTCTTGGGAACAAGCAGGAGGAGATGCTCCAGGCAGCCTCCCTGACAGCTGGCTCCTCTTCTGAGGCGGGGTGGGCTGTGCTGGGGAGACAGAGTGTTGGCTAGCTGTCCTGTTCCTCCCGAGGACTCTGGGTCACACTGTGTCCCATCCCATTGCTCCTTCCTCACCCACCATGCTGAGAGTCCTGGCCAGTGGTTCCCAAGCCAAATATTGAGGAAATGCAGACGTCCAGTTTTTAGGAGGGGTGGGACTCAGGAGTCTGTTTTTTAACAAGCTCCCCAGAGGACCTAGGCTGTCTTAGCCCCTTCCTTTTCAGATGAGAAAGGAGCCCAGAGAGGGCAGAGGGCCTGCCAAGGTAGCACATCTGGCCAGGTGCTGCGTCGGCATCGGCTGAGCCCTGGGTGTCAAGCAGAGGGGCAGCTGCAGGCCCACCTGGGCTTGTGTCTTTCATAGGCCATGCTTGAGAATTCTCTGCTGCGTGAAGCCAGGTCTACCCCGCTGCTTCCCTGCTACCAGAGCTGCCTGATGGCATCCCCTTGCTCAGCCAGTGGCCCAGGATTGTTGACTGAGGGTCCTGTCTAGTCTGGAGCAGCCTTGGTCCCATCATCTCCCTGCAGACTGTGCATCCCTGGCCTGGCCCAGGGTCTCTGGCACCCTAGTTCTGCTGCGTGGAGTGACAGTCACTGACCTGCAGCCGAGCAAGGGGCGACTCAGGAGGGCCAAAATTGTCTCCACTTGGTTTCCCCCCGGGTTCCTTCTGTCTCCCTCATTCCCCGAATGCCACCTTCCTACCCCATGTCGCTGAAGTAGGTGAGTTGGAGCAGGACTCAGGAGGGTACTGGGCCCAGGTTTTAGGCTGAGCCCAGGAATGAGTAATGAGTGGAGGCAGATCAGCTGGAGGACCAGCCCGAGTCCCCAAATGTCCCAAATGTCGGCACAATGCAAGGAAAGGTCGGTGCTGCAGGTGAAAAGCGCTGGATTGAGAGCTCGCCAGCCTCCCTGCTTGAGGCTTCATTTCCTGGGTCCTTCCTTACACGGTGGGTCCACAGCCGGAGCTGTGGTGGTGGTGATTCTTTTCCTGCAGGCTGGGGCACGTCCCCTCCCCTTTCTCTCTGATTCAGATCTGAGTCCCACGGCCCATGGACACGCGATGAATGCCCAACGGTTGGTTAGCGGGCAAGACAGAAGGCTTGAGGCCGCGTCTCGGCTCTGGAGGAGGGCAATCCCGGCAGCCTTCCCATAAGTGGAAGCGTTTGCGTAGGCCTTCGGTGCGTTCTCGCTCGGGTGGAAGGCGGGGACATACATCTGTTGGCAAAGCGGTGTCCTGCGCCCTAGGCTGGAAGCCCGGCCTGGGGCAGGGGCCTGGAGAGTGGGAGGTGGGGGGCGGGGCGGGGCGGGGCGGGGGGCGGCCCCACTGGGCGGGCTTTTGCCTGCGCGTCCGCTCCCCCGGCAGGCGGCTCATTTGCATGGTGAGCTGCGGCGGCCAATGGCCGCGTGCGGCCGGGCATGCTGGGATCGGGCTGGGCAGGCTGGGCCGCGGCGGCGGGCGGAGCGCGGCTGGATCGGCTCTGGGCGGCCGAGGCGGCAGCTGCGCGGCGGTACTGGGGGGACCGCGGCGCGCTCGGAGCCCCGAGGGCACACGGCCCGGGTAGCTCGGTGTGCGCCCTCGGGGGAGCGAGGGTTCCAGGCCCGCTGGACACCATGAACCACTTGGTGAGGGCGCCAGGCGGGGCGGGGCCGCGTCCCGGCTTCCAGGCGGCCGGCTCCCGGGCGGGCGCGGGCGGGAAGGGGTTAAGACAGCGGCATTTCCTTCCGGACCTGCGGGGCCTGGGAACAGCCGGCCGGGGTCCGCTGCCCCGGGACCTCCTTCCGCCCTGGCCGGGGAGGCAGGAGGCAGGAACTGCGGGGGCTCCAGAGCCTGCGCGCCTCGGGGGTGTTAGCGGGGCCGGAGGCAGGCTGGAGGGTTCCTAGGTCGGGAAAGTGACTGGCGGGGCCCGCGCTGCCCTGTCGGCTGCCGCCGGCTGTGTCACCTTGGGCCTCTGCGCCCTGCCCCCGAGCCTCAGTTTCCTCGTCTGCGAGGAGGGGCCGGTGAGCCTCGGGCGGGTGGTCCGTCTGCAGTGGCGTAGGGACTGCCGACCGCTCCCGGAGAGGGAGGAGCTCCGGGGAACCGAAGCCGGGCAGGCTAGTGCGTGGCGCCGGCGGGGAAGGCTCGGCCGGAGCACCCGGGTTCGGTTAATGATTCACTCCGGCCGCCGGCGCCGGGTTCCGGGAGCGGAGCGGGGGTGGGGGCGGGCGCGCCGCGGGCTTTGCCTCCCCACCCGCCGAGCGCAGGTGGAGGCCGGGTCCTGGCCACGGGAGTCCCTGCCGCACGCGAGAGTCGCGGGAGGGGGCCAGGGCCGGGTTCTGCAGTGTGGAATTGAAGGCTTTGGAGTCCACGGTTGAGGGACCCGCAGAGTTAGAGCAGGGGTGGGGCTGCCGCTCGAGAGTCCGAGAGGCTGATCGGAGGGCCAAGGTGAGGGAGATGGGAAAGCTGAGATTTGCCGAGGAGTGCGGGGCGACGGGCTTACGGCCTTAGGGCCTGGAAGATGTTAGAGCTTCGAGTTACAGACCGGGGACAGCAGCTCCTTTTTCCACCACAAGGCTCCCTTTCCCTCCTGAAAGCCCCTGGTTTCCTTCCCCCGCCCTCTCCCGGGCCCTGCCGCAGCTTTGGTCCCCTTCGAAGAATGACCATGGGTTAACTTTTTTGCTGGATTCGGCCAGGTGAGATGTTTCCCATCGCCCTGGGCCGGGTGACGCCCCCTCTTGTGCCCATTCCTTTCCCTCGGTGGCGGTGGCGAGTTGGGTGGTGGGAGCTGGCTAGCCTGTGAGAGCAGGTGTTGGGGTGCCTGGAGAATCCGGGCCCCAGGTACGGGGCCGGGGAGCTGTGGGTAAAGGAGCTTCGGGGAGGAGCTGCTGACACTTCCTCCTGGCACTGCTTGCCCGGGAGCTGGGTGGAGGCAGGGCCGGGCAGGGCCGGGCAGTCCTAGGTTCTGCCAGTAAAGTCACCTTGGGCTGACTGTTTGAGCAGGAGGTTGAGCACTGTGGGCTGGTACCATGGCCCCAGGTCTGAACGAGGGATGGAAATAAGAACCGTGTCACTAGGGCCTCCTGTCTGTGCAGGAAGGGCCCTGAGACAGCGCCTCAAGCCCCTCCCTCGTTATACAGATGGTACAGATGGGGACACTGAGGTACAGAGAGGCAATCAGTTGTCCTCAGAACTGGATCCAGAACCTTGTCTCTTTTCATGGCCCCCAGTGCAGCACCACATGTGGCTTCCGAATTCCTAGTCTGGGACTAGGGCTGCTCTGGTCCTTGGAAGACCACCAGGCTCTTTTGGGGTTGTCACCTTGGTAGGAACCCTCCGGTTTCAAGGCTGTGCCTTTGTGGCCCTCTCCTGACATCTACTGTCCCTTTAGGAGGTTCCACCACCCTTTTCTCCTGAGCCTAGACAACTCCCTCTCTTGCCCCCAGAAACCCATAGCCAGCTGAAGCAGCTAGAACCAACCAGCAGGGGAGGTGCATGCGCTCCAGGGGAACTTCTTGGAGGAGGCAGTATTGCAGTCAGACTTGAACTGTAGGGTTTGGGGTTGGGTGATAGGGATATTTCTCCAGCAAAGACACTGGGCAAACCTCTTCCTCTGGGTCTTTCAGGGCCCCCAGATAAAGGGCTGCAAGGTGGTCTCCCTGTAAGAGGGTGGGGCTCTGCCCTCTGTCAGGCCTTTCCTGGCCCTCTGAGCACAGGAGAGGCCCTGGCTCCACCTGTGTCTTGCTGCCCTAACTTCCTCCTACCTCTAGGTGCTAGCCTGGGGCAGAAGGAGGGTGGGGTGGGGGTGGGTCCAGCCTCCTTGATGACACAGCTGGGGCTGGAGGTGGGGGCTGCCCCTATTCTGGGCCTGATGCTGTCCCCAAAGTCACGGGTCAGCCTCACACTGGGCTCTCTACCAAAATCCCCGGATCGTAAGCATGAGCTCCAGCCGGTCTGCTTGAGTGAACCCCGCTGATCCTGCCTACGGGGGCACGGTCCTGGGGGCTGCCAGCCATCCTCACTGTCTGTGGGGTGTTTTGGGTTGCAGGTTCCATGTCCTGCAGCAGGAGGGCCCTCCCTGTGCCACTGCCTCTGCCCAGCTTCTTAGGGACACTGTCTGGGATGCTCTGGCAGGAATGAGGGCTGGAGCGTGCTTCCAGCCCATAGCTGGTCCTGGGCATAAAGGCATCTGCTGTGGCATTGCAGCCAAGGCCAGGCTGTGCTCTGTGCTTGTGTCGGGGAGCCCTTGGCAGTGGCCACCCACAGGTGGCTTTTTATTCCCTCCTGCTACTGAGTGTCGCACTTGGGGCTGAGGGCCTGCACGCCTTCCCTGCCTCATCCTCTTTGAGGAGTCATGCCCTCCTGAGGCCAGCAGGACAGGAGCCATGCTCCCCAGGGTGGTTCTGGAATGTGGGCCCCGCACACAGGCTATGTGGTCCGCCCACACCCTTGCTGCCTGCCACCCGGGCACCCAGGACTTGAGCCCAGACCCTGGCTACCTAGTTGTGGGAATATTAGGAGAAGATGTCACTAAAGCTGGCAGGTCCTGGAGTTCCACCCAGGATGGGGACATGGTGGGGGAAGAAATGCTGCCCCTCAGAGCCCCCTCAGAGCCTGGGCCAGGGCCAAGTGGGGTGATTGGGACCCACCTAGAGGGGTCCTGATGTGGTGTGTGGATGAGTGGAAGCTGTGGGTACAGATGGCCAGTCGGGCGCACACTCATTTGGCCTTCATCTGTTGGCCATGGGGGCTCTTTGGGACAAGCAAATAGAATGCGCCAGAAATAAACTTGGCCCAAGTTTGTGACGGTTCTGGGTATGAAAGAAGCCAGTGTTTCCCAAGTGCCTGCTGTGTGCAAGGCTCTGTGCTGGGGCGGGTGCGCATGTGCACTGGGGGCATGGACAGGAGGGGTGGGGAAGGCCTGTGACGTTTCCTCTTGTGGTTTCCACAAACCCAGGCATCACCCCTGGAGGTAAAGTCGAGCCACCCACTCCACTGTATCTGAGCCCGGGGTCGGCCTCTGCTGTTTCTGGACTCAGTGACCCTCAGGCTTTCAGGGAGCTTCTGAGCCTTGGTTTCCCTATGTGGTAAGATGGAGGTAATCATGTCTTACAAGGTTGTTTCGGAGGTTAAATGAGCTGGTAGCTGTGCGGGAAAGAGCTCTGCCTCTGGCAGGGAGGAACTGTGCTGTTCTTATTGTTGTGAACCTAGTGACAAGTGTGGCACTATTACTCGTTTCCTTGTCTGTCCCCACCCCAGGGTCTTGGGCGGAGACCAGGAGTTCCTCTGGCCATTTCCTCCCAGCTCCCACCTTGTGCTGGCTTGCGGGTGCTGAGGTCACTTTTGCTGAGTGAAAGGGTGCAGGCCAGAGGTGAGCCAGGCCTGGCAGAGGGGGTTTTGGTCAGTGGTGTTGCCCGCAGTGTTTACTGCAGTTGGCTCAGCTGGCCCTGCGCCTGAGAACTCCTGGGTTGTCTCTTCAGGCAACCAGGGAAGGCTCCTTGGAGCAGCAGCATCTCCCCTTACTACTTCCCAACTCCAGCTTCCCCACACCCAGAGTCAGCATCTGGGGACAGCCACAGCACGTCCAGGGCTCACAAGGCAGCTGGCAGAGCCAATGAGGAGACCCCAACACCCATCTGACAGCTGCAGCTCTCCCTGACGTGTGCCGCCTGCCTGCAGCGCTGGTCCCAGCCGCTCTGTTTCTCGGGCCTGCCTGCCTGGCCCGGGTGGATCTGGTGCCCAGGCGGACCCCGGGATACAATGAGGGCCGTTCTCAGAGCCAGGCAGAGCCTGTGGGGCAGTCCTGTCGGCTCCCATGTGCAACAGCTGGGGTATTGTTTGGGGAGTGCTGGCATCAGGCTGGGGCTCTCCCCATCTGGCCCTGCCCTCTGGAATACGCAAGCCCCTGAGGGCCTTCCTGGGTTACGCTGGTGCACGAACCCTGGAGCTGCCCTGCTGAAGGGGGTAGACTTGTCTTCCTGTCCTGGGTGCCTGGGGTCCAGGAGTGTGAATTGGGCTGTATCAAGACATGCTGGGCAGTACTGTGAGGTGAGGGCAAAGGGGAGGCCGTGTTCCGGGGGGGAGCCTTCCTGGAGGGGATGATGGTCCAGCGTGTCCTGAACTGGGAGTGGGGAGCAGCAGGAGTGAGGTACCAGAGACAGGGAGAGTCAGGCAGCAGCGTCCACTGTGCTTTGGACACAGGTGGCTGACACTGTCCCCTGGGCTGGCTTTGTACCCCCTCTGAGGTCACAGTTGTGTGTGTCCCTTGAGAACTTGGGCAGGAGCACCTGATTGGCCCAGCTTGGGTCATGCCCTAGGCCCAGCAGTGCAGGAGGCCAAGAAAGTAAGTTTGGGGAAGCTGGCCTCTGCCCCAGGTTGGAGCGTGGCAAGGGTTCCTGGGGAGGCTGCTGGAGGGCCTGCGAGCATGTCCAGTGCTTGGGGTGGTGTGGGCTTTGCTCGTCTGGGCTTTGCTCATCTGGGCTTATTTGGCCATGGGAAGCTCGTTGTGTGGAAGACGGTCATTGAGGTGTGCCCGAGTCATCCATGTAGTCTGCGCTGTGAGTCCTTTCCACCCCTCCAGGCTCACAGCCTGCCTCCCTGCTCCAGCCCCCTGGCTGAGGCCCTTTGCCCCGTGCTCTTCCCAGACACAGTCCTGTGGAACATCATCTTCTTGGGGAGGCCGTCTCTGACCCTGTGTTCAAAGGCCTTCTCTCACATTATTTTTGGCACCCCCACTTTCTTCCCCATCAAAGCAAATTGTTTGGTGTCTCTCTGTCCCACTATAGTATAGGCCCTTTGTGGACAGAGGCCTTGTCCACTAGGCCTGCGCTATCTCTGCGGAGCCCGGCCAAAGCAGAGGCCAGACAAATCTTTTGTTAAAAGAACAATGTGGTTGGGCAAGGTGGCTCTCACACCTGTAATCCCAACACTTTGGAAAGCTGAAGCTGGAGGATCACTTGAGCCCAGGAGTTTGAGACCAGCCTAGGCAAGATAAGGAGACCCCATCTCTACACAAAATTAGCTAGGCTGGTAGTACATGCCTGTAGTCCTAGCTGCTTGGGAGGCTGAGGTGGGAGGATCGCTTGAGCCTGAGAGGTGGTTACATTGAGAGCCACAGTCACAGTACTGGGCGATAGAGCAAGACCCTGTCTAAAAAAAAGAACAATTGTATGAAACCAGGGCTGTCATCATCCAGCAGAGAGGATCTAGGTGCTCAGAGAGGCTAGGGGATTTGTCCAAGGTCCCATAGCCGGGCCCAGGTCTGAGTCTTAGCTGTTGCTTAGCGAGGAGGAAGGAGTGTGCATCTTTGGGGACAGACAGGGAGGCAGAGAGCCCCAGAGAGGCGCTTCCCTGGCCAGCTGTAGCGGTCGGTTGTGTACCAGCAGTGTCCAGAGCTCAAGCTGCCAGGGGGCGGGGGAGCCCAGTAGCTGACGCATGCCGGGGAGCTTCTGGTGCCAGGCGCCCAGTGCCACGTGCCCAGCCTGTGAGGTGCTTCCCAGCCTGGCTCCAGCAGCCCCAGAGGCCCCAGACTGGGCTGTGGCCTATCAGTGAGCTCATGCCAGGAGGGGTTGGGTCTCGAGGGCAGAGGCCCCAGCCGCTCACCTGGGCCAGGCTTCCTCTCCCTGCAAGGCCATTCCCTCCACAGAGCCACTGCCCTCCCTGCCTGTGCTCCCACAGCCTCCCTGAGTGCCCAGCCCTGCCTGGCGGGGCCTCTGCCAGCCTTCCCTGGGCCGCCCTCCTAAGAGGTGAGGGGCCTCCTTGGGGCGGTCCCCTCTGTCCACACCCCCACCTTCCCTGACTTGGCTAGAGGGGAATTTTCCTGTGACTCACTCTGCTGGCACTTCCTGTGGTCACCAGGGCAGGGGCTGGGGGACCTGGCGGGCTGCTCTGTGGTGTGTAGGGTCACTGGGGGATGGTGGCCCACCCCCTGATGGGCTGTGATTCCCAAAGGCAGGCTGCAGACCATATTTGGGAAATACTTGTCTTGCTGGCAGCCTGGGATGGGGGCCCTGAGCCCGGGTGGGCTGCAGGACAGCCTCTGTTCCTCCCACTCTTCTGTAGGGCTCTGGCCCCTCGACCCGCCACAGTGCCTGTCCCATCCTGCCTGAGACTGGGACACAGTCCACTGATTTCTTTTTGTGTATTTTTTCAGCCCAAAGCAAGAAACACTCATTCCTGAAAAACAGGAAGAGAAAGTGTTCCTATTGTCTCATACATCTGGATCCTGTCCTCATCCTCTCCTGTCTTTACGTTTCACAGGACGTTTTCTTGAGGCATGTTTTTGACTTGAGTACCATTTTCATTTCTGTGATCGTGGTGTGGACAGTGCTGCAGTGACCCAGGACCTCTACCCTTGTGCCCAGCTTGGCTCCAATGTGACTCTACCTGGGCCTGCCCCCCACCAGCTGCCCCTGGCACCTCCCATGGGCCTTGATCCTCCTGGCTCCCCATACTCCAGCCTCTGGCCCTTTTAGGGGCTGGAGGCTCCAAGCTGCTCTGGAGAAATGGACTCCCAGCTGATGACACCCACCCAGGGCAAATGTGCAGTGGGGTCTGAACGTCTGCTCCTGGGACCTGGGGCACCCACTGCCTTCCCCGGGCCGCTGCCTGGTGTGCCTTTACCCTATTTCCCCGCTGTCGGCCAGGGAGGCGGAGCTCAGAGGGTCGCTGTCCAGCCCCTGCTGGTGTAGGGGAGGAGTGTGAGCCCTCGGGACTTGGAAGAGGCCTCACCCCTCTCCTCTGCCCCAAGGCCCAGGCTCCTGCTTCCTGTTTCTGCCCAAGGGGGCGTGGCCCTTCCTTGTTTCACTCCTTGCAGATGGAGTTCAGAAAATGGGACTTGGACCCAAGTGGGGATGATCACACAGCTACTGGCTGGCCAGAACCCAGGTCCCATTTCTGAGTCAGAGACTACACCAGGCTGCACATCTCAGATCCCAGGAGACTCCGAGGAGGGTCCTTGCAGGGCAGCCCAGAGCTGAGGCCAGGCTGGTGGGGTGGCTGGAACCCAGTGTGGGTTACCACGCAGCTAGCTTGGCACTGTCCTCAGATCCGGCTTCCCTGTGTGTGAAGTCTGGGACCCCTGTGGAACCATGCAGCCCTCTGCTGCCCTAGGAGGGACCGCAGCCCTGGCCTTGTCTCACCCCGTGCCTCCCTCACACCTACCTTTTACTAGAACCAACCACACTCTCCAGCTGGGGACCCCCTGTCCCTGGGCCCAGCCTGTGCCTGGCACCTGGATGGGGCAACGGGCGAGGATGCACGAGCATGGCAGGAAACTGCAAGGCCTCCCTGCTCGGGCTCTTGTGTCCCAGCGAGGCCCTCCTGCCTCCGATCCCACAGCCGCCTCCAAGTCCTTCTTGGGCTGCTTGGCTCCTGTGCCACGTGGAGCATGTGCCCTGCCCTGGGAGAGTTTGCTGAGGGTGATGGGGCTGGACAGGGAGGGTGCACCTGTTGTTTCCCTCCCAGCCTTACGGAAGGTGTTTGAGGTTTCTAGATTATTGACTTTTTGGTAGATTTTGGGTAGATGGACTTTGTTAAGGAAGTTCCCTATTATTTTTGTTCAGTTTTTATTATAAGAAGTTGTCCTTTTTGTTAGATTATTTTCTTTTGTCTCAAGAGAGAACCATTGCAATTCCTTTTCACCTGGCGGCATTGTCGTTATTAACCGCTGCTCTCCCTGTGTTAGTCCAGGTAGCAGAGTGCCTTGGTGGGGCTTTTAGGGGTATCTTGAGGGTCATCCCTGGAGTTTTGATGGTGGCAGTGGTCAAGAGGATTTTGCGGTGCTATACAGGTGAAGTTGAAAGAAAGTCCAGGATCAGCTGGGCCTTTTTGTTGGGAAAGGTAGGGAGAGTGGAGGCAAAGACACAGTGATCTCACCAAACTCCACTAAGTTCCTTTCCCACTGTCAAAGCCGGGTGCCTCCCCAGAGCGGGGCGAGAGCTGGGGAGCCTCCTGATGCCCCCTGCACATCTTCTCACGCCTGTGTCCTCTCTCCCCAGAATGTACTGGCCAAAGCCCTCTATGACAACGTGGCCGAGTCCCCGGATGAGCTGTCCTTCCGCAAGGGTGACATCATGACAGTGCTGGAGCAGGACACGCAGGGCCTGGACGGCTGGTGGCTCTGCTCGCTGCACGGGCGCCAGGGCATCGTGCCCGGGAACCGCCTCAAGATCTTAGTGGGCATGTATGATAAGAAGCCAGCAGGGCCTGGACCTGGTCCTTCCGCTGCCCCTGCCCAGCCCCAGGCTGGCCTCCCGCAAAGCCTCCATGCCCCAGCGCCTCCGACCTCCCAGTACACGCCCATGCTCCCCACCACCTACCAGCCCCAGCCTGACAGCGTCTACCTGGTGCCCACCCCGAGCAAGACTCAGCAAGGCCTCTACCCAGCCCCTGGCCCCAGCTCTCAGTTCCAGTCGCCCCCAGCCAAGCAGACATCTACCTTCTCGAAGCAGACGCCCCATCACCCATTTCCCAGCCCGGCCACAGACCTGTACCAGGTGCCCCCAGGGCCTGGAGGCCCTGCCCAGGACATTTACCAGGTGCCACCTTCTGCTGGGATGGGGCATGACATCTACCAGGTTCCCCCGTCCATGGACACCCGCAGCTGGGAGGGCACAAAGCCCCCAGCAAAGGTAAGGCCATCCTGGCTCAGTCGTGCAGCCCTCACAGGTGTGGCTCAGGTCAAGGTGGGAGGTGAGTGTTTGGGGAGTGTTCATTTGTCTGGGGAAGGTGGATGTGAACAGGCCCAGAGGGGAGACGCCCTGCTGGCCTCTGCCACGCTGACTGAAGTGGCCGTCTCACCACAGGGAGCAGCCTGTTGAGGCGTTCCAGGGGCAGGTGGGGTTTGACACATGGGGTTAGCAGTCACTGGGTCCCCTCGGAGGAGCGCCCATCCACCTCATGCCTGGCTGCCCTGTGCCCTCTAGGTTTACATGTCAGCCTCTCGATGGGGTTCTGGCACATCTTGCGGCTGCCCCTGCCTCTGTGGGCCAACCCCTCTCCACTTCTGGGGCATGCTAGGAGCCAATGGGTGCTTACGGTAATCTGGATGTGACTCCTGGACCCGGGGAGGACGCTGCTCTTGGGATTGCTAGAGGAGGGCTGCTCTGAGAGCCTCCTGGGCTCTTGCTGTGAGATGCTGGGCCTGGAGACAAGACCTCTGGCTTCCAGGCCCTAAGCCCGCTTCCCGAGTCCACAGGCCCCTGACTCCCAAGCTCACCTGCCTATAGGAAGGAGGTGGCTGGAGAGGGTGGCAGGGTCCACTGGCTGTGGCAGGAGCAACCTTTTCTCACCTTTGATTGGCCTGTTCCACTGTGCCAAAGCCCCCTCAAGAGCTAGGTTGTAGAGTTTCTAGGTCTGGAAGCGGAGGAGACGTCCCGGGTCTCTCGTCTTCTCCTGCCTGCTGCTTCTTATGGCTCACCAGTTGGACCTGAGAAACCCAGCCCATGCTGCCATCTCAGCACTCCCGAGGGACATAGCAGCCCCGGCTCTGTGGGGTCAGCTTTCCAGGACCCAGCCCAAGCCTTGTGTTTTTGCCATGTCCCGTCTAGAGCCACCTGTGTCTGGAGAGACAGTGGCCAAGTGGACACTCAGTCCAGGGCTGAGGTAGAGACCTCATTGGTGCCAGCTGGGCATCGAGTCAGCAGGGAGTCACCCCCACCCCTGCCCATGGGTGGCCTGCACCCTGGAGACCTGGCGGGAGGTCATTGGCAGGTGGGACTCCATGGACATGGGCCACCAAGCCTGGCCTCTAGGGGAGCATGGGTCACTGGCTCCCACTTCCTGCTCTACCAGCTCCTTCAGCCATCTCTCCAGAGACGAGCCTGGCTGGTGCAGGGCTGCCTGGGTGAGGCTCCTCCAAAACTGGCTTTAACAAGAGGAGCAGGGTCCTGTTATCCCCTGGGGAGGTGGCAGGGAGCAGTGCCCTGCGGAGGAGCCTCGGGCCATGGCCCACGCACACTCAGACCTCACATAGATGCACACCTGCACCCCACCCGTGCAGACATGTGTGCACGAACACATGCCTGTGCACGCCTCACATTTATGAACACGTGCACATAGCTGCATCCCAGCTCCCACAAATGGACACACGTATATGCCCACACATGCGCACATCACATACATGAACACATGTACACCCACCCCACATGTACAAACACTCGTGTATACCCGCATATGCAAAGCATGTCCACCCATCAGTATCCTGCAAACATGTACGAATGCATGTGCATATGTACACAGAGACACAGTGCACACTCCACATGCCCAAGACCAGTCACACCCCCTCCTCCCCTCCTCCACCTTTGCAGTGAAGCTTGTCCTGGTGCGGGTAGGAGGCTGGGGCAGGCAGCGGAAGCCCTGTGGGCCGAGCAGCAGCAGCGAGACCCCCAGACCTAGCCTGGCCTCCAGCCTGTGTTTTGGTAGCTGTTCTGTTTCCCTCTCCGGCAAGGGGCCTGCTCTCATTTTTGTCAGGGGCTCAACCAGCTGGGTCCTTCTCTGCCCAGGCCCACTGCTAGAGCTGCCCAGTCCTGTGCCCCAAGGCCTGGACCTGGCTGGTGGCCCAGGGTGAAGAGCCCTTCCTCCTGGGCCCTGTTGCTCTCCCCCAGGAAACCTCCTTCACTCTTGAGTATGTCTGCTTATATTTTATGATCACAAAAGCAATGCTTATTTGCTGTAGAAAATGCATAATGTATGAAGAAGTCTGGAGACGAAATTTTCTAATCAAGAGGTAATCACTGGGAAATTCTGGCATATTTTGTCTAGCAGCTTCCCTGTGTTTCACAGATTTGTACATGTGGGTTTGCATTTCAAAGTTGTAAATCCAACATTAGATACCAAAAGTATTTTGTTGTCCAGGCAAGGTGGCTCACCCCTGTAATCCCAGCACTTTAGGAGTCTGAGATGGGCGGATCACGAGGTCAAGAGTTCAAGACCAGCCTAGCCAGCATGGTGAAACCCCGTCTGTACTAATAATACAAAATGGGCGACACCCATTTTGCAGAAGGGGGAGACCAGCCACTGAGCTGTAGGGCGGGGTCCCACCTTAACCCCTTCCCCTGACGCCTGCCGCTTGTGCCCTGACTGGGAGGCAGGGATGTGTTGCTGAGTTCACTGGTCTCCCCCGATTGATGCATCATCCTGGGGGAGGAGAGAGGCAGCAGGAGATGGCCCTGGCCCTAACCCTAACCCTAGCGGGCCCGAGCTGCCTGGCTTTGTGCGTGCACCTGGCAGTGGGGCCTGTGCTGTGTTTTCTCTGCATCGTATGAGGTATGTGAGTGAGTGTCAGAGACCATGTGGGTCTTTTATCAGGGTCTGTGTCTCTGTCCCCTCCTCCTGGGCTCTGGCTGTGTTCCCACAACCCCTGGGGGCTCCAGGGCCTGCTAGTGGGGTCTCAGGTGTGCTGCAGAGTGGCCTGTGATTAGCAGCTGGGCTCAGTCATTCCCCTATCCCCCTGGTGGCTGACTTGCTCTGTTTTTCTAACAGAAACATTTGGTCCCTGTGGCTGCCTACTGCCACCACACTCAGCTGCAGGAGTGACAGGCGGCGGTTTGCCTGGGGAAGACTGGGTCCAGCTGCACCCCTGAGCCTCATTGCCTGAGGGTGGGACGGAGGGTGCTCACTCCTCCTGCTGGTGCTGGGTCCTGGCTGAGCCTTGGGGCTGGGTCCCCACCTGCCTTCAGGAGGCTGGGAGGCCTAGAGAAGCCTTGGACCCTGCCTCGAGGCCCAGCCAACCTGCCACGTCTCTCCGCCCCGCCTGCCCCGCTGTTGGCAAGTCCCTGCATCTAAAAATAGCTCTGGAGGAGACTCAAGTCTGGGGCGCGTGGAGGGAGATGAGTCTGGAGAGGCGGCCGCCAAATCCACTCCCAGACGCGATGGAGCAGGGTGGGGACACCCCAAGGAGGCCCCCAGCCTGCCGGGCTCTGCTGCCAGGCGCACTGGAGGCCCAGTGGACCCAGCGTTACTGCCTAGCTCTGCTGCGCCGCACGAGGCTCTGCCAGGCCTGGGAGTGTCGGGCACCTCCACCACCCCCATGTCCAGTGCACTCTTATAGCACCCTCAGCCAGCAGAGCTGGCTGCCTCCCTGCATTGGGAGGGCCTCATGGGATTCAGGGGCACTGGGCCCACGGGAGGGACTGCTTTGGTGCTGCTGCCCCCAGGGATGTTCGGGGAGGCCTCGAGTCAGCCCTGTCCCAGACATCCCCTTTGATGAGGGAACAAAAGGCCTTTCTTTGGAGAGAGCTGAACAGGGAGCCTGATGCTGGAGTTGTGTGGGCGAGTTATGCCCAGGGGCTAGAGAATCTCACCAGGGAGGCCTCGTCCTCCCCAAGGAAAGGAGGTCTTCGGGAAAGAAGGCTGCCTGGCATCGCCCCCACCCCCTTCAGGCCCGTGCTGGTGAGGGGCAGCATGGCCCTGGGCTTGCCCCTGTGCTGCCTGCCTCTGCACTGTTCGGGCCTTGGCCTCTCTGGGCTCTGGGCCAGGGTAAGAGCACCTGGGGAGGGGAGGGCCGGCCCTGGACCTGCCTCCCCTGCTGAGCCTCATCATTTCAGGTCACCAGGGGTCTTGCTGCAGGCAGCTCCCCGGGACAGGTGCGGCAGGGAGGGGGCCTTGGTTCCAGCTGCTGTGCCGCCCCCCCCCCCCACATACCCAACCTGCCCCTTTGGCCCTGTCCTCCAGAGTCTCCGCACGCTGTGCTATGGGGGAAGGGGGCTGGAGGCGCTGTGGCTCTGTCTGGTCCTGGGTTGCGCGCAGTCCCCTGCTGGGCCAACCTTTCTGGGGAGGCTACAGCTGGGTGGTGTAGACAGCAGGCTCCGAGGCCTCCGCTGTGGCCTTTTATCCTGCGGGGCTGGGCGCCCCAGTCATGGGGGTCCTTGCCTGTAGGTAGTGCCCTCCAGAGCCAGGGTCCCAGCCCTTTACCCTGCCGGTTCATCCCCTCCCCTCCACGTCATCAGCTCACACCCATGCTCCACTGTGGAGCCTTCTGGGTCAGCCAGCTGTAGAGACGTTGGTGTTCTGGCCCAGGACCAGGCAGCTCTGAATAAAACTCAGGGGTCTTGCTGTACCCGGCACTGTGCTCCACTGGAGGAAGGTCAGCGGATGCAGAGGGGGTGAGAACCGGTGCCTTGGAGAGCCCCGTCCCTACCACCTGTTGTGCCCTGCCCACTTCCCAAAAGGACAAGGCTCCCAGATGTGAGTGGAGCCTCACTGAGGGCCCAAGGGATCCTGAGGGCAGGTTCAAGGGCAGCTGTGAAGTTGGCTCTCTGTCCCCAGGTGGTGGTGCCCACCCGTGTGGGGCAGGGCTATGTATATGAGGCCGCACAGCCAGAGCAGGACGAGTACGACATCCCGAGACACCTGCTGGCCCCGGGGCCCCAGGACATCTATGATGTGCCCCCGGTTCGGGGGCTGCATCCCAGCCAGTATGGCCAGGAGGTAGGTGTGGGGTGTGCGGCTGGTGGAGGGCGGGGTGGCGACTCTGTGCCTCTGCTCGGCCCTGGGCAGGGAACTGTATCTTCTCAGCCCTAGCCAGGCCTGGAGGCCGTGCTGGAGGGTTCCCCGTTTTTCCATTCCCCCAAGTGACCCTAGCGCCGTTAACCCTGCACTGTTTCTGCCCTCAGGTATATGACACACCTCCCATGGCCGTCAAGGGTCCCAATGGCCGAGCCCCATTGCTGGAGGTATATGACGTGCCCCCCAGTGTGGAGAAGGGTCTGCCGCTGTCCAGCCACCACGCGGTGAGCCAACACCAGGGCCAGGCTGAGGTTGTGTGGTGTCAGGGTGTGTACACTGGGGTGGCAATCAATGTCTGCAGGGCTGGGGACCCTGGCCAGGAAGAGACTGGTTTCAGGCCCTGTTCTGCTGCTCACTGGATCGTTGACAGATGAGGAAACCGAGCTCTCTTCTGAGCCTCAGATTCTTTGTCTGCAGAACTGCCATTGCAAGGCCTTATCCATGAGTCCCTGAGAGGGTATCCGTAAAGTGACCACGGGGTGTGTCATCTCATCCGGGATCCTTTGAAGAGTGAAGGGGGTGCTAGTAATTATGCGGGAGCATCAAGGACAAACCAGGACTGTCCTGGGCAAACCGTAATTTGGTCCCCCTGATAATTCACACAGCGCAGCCACACACCTGCTGCAGAGTAGAAACTTCGCACCTGGTGGTGGCGGTGGGTGGTAACAGTGATGGTGGTGATGAGGTGGTGGTGCTGGCGGCAGTGCAGTGTGACAGCTGACCTTTCAGTGAGTGTCTGCAGTGACAGTTGTGTGCATTAACACATGTGGAATTCTTTGGGAGGAAGCTCTCCCACCTTCAGGCGAGCAGACAGGCACAGGGGCTCATCTCAGAGCTGTCATGGAAAGGAATCCTGAAGGATGTGTGCACCAGGGCTGCGTGTGTGTGTGTGGGGCGGGGGGAGGCTGGGTGCTGCCCCCAGCCCTTGGAGTGGCAGATGGACGGACGGACAGCCTTGATTGCTGATTGTCCCCCAGGTCTACGACGTTCCTCCGTCAGTGAGCAAGGACGTGCCCGACGGCCCCCTGCTGCGTGAGGAGACCTACGACGTGCCCCCGGCCTTCGCCAAGGCCAAGCCCTTTGACCCAACCCGTACCCCGCTGGTCCTGGCTGCGTCCTCTCTAGACTCCCCACCGGCTGAGGACGTGTATGACGTGCCACCCCCAGCTCCTGACCTCTACGATGTGCCCCCTGGCTTACGGCGGCCTGGCCCAGGCACCCTGTACGATGTGCCCCGTGAACGGGTGCTTCCTCCTGAGGTGGCCGACGGTGGTGTGGCTGATGATGGTGTGTATGCGGTGCCTCCCCCAGCCGAGCGTGAGGCCCCAGCGGACAGCAAGCGCCTGTCGGCCTCCAGCACCGGCAGCACACGCAGCAGCCAGTCTGCATCCTCCTTGGAGGTGGCGGGGCCGGGCCGAGAACCCCTGGAGCTGGAAGTCGCTGTGGAGGCCCTGTCTCGGCTGCAGCAGGGTGTGAGCGCCACCGTTGCCCACCTCCTGGACCTGGCAGGCAGTGCTGGTGGGACCAGAAGCTGGCGCAGCACCCCTGAGCCACAAGAGCCACTGGTACAGGAGCTACGGGCCGCCGTGGCCGCCGTCCAGAGTGCCGTCCACGAGCTGTTGGAGTTTGCCCGCAGCGCTATTGGCAATGCTGCCCACACATCTGACCGTGCCCTGCATGCCAAGCTTAGCCGGCAACTGCAGAAGATGGAGGACGTGCACCAGACGCTGGTGGCACATGGTCAGGCCCTTGACGCTGGCCGGGGAGGCCCGGGAGCCACCCCTGAAGACCTGGACCGGTTGGTGGCTTGCTCACGGGCCGTGCCCGAGGATGCCAAGCAGCTGGCCTCCTTCCTGCACGGCAACGCCTCGTTGCTCTTCAGACGGACCAAGGCCCCTGCCCCGGGGCCCGAGGGGGGTGGCACCCTGCATCCCAACCCCACTGACAAGGCCAGCAGCATCCAGTCACGGCCCCTGCCCTCACCCCCTAAGTTCACCTCCCAGGACTCACCGGATGGGCAATACGAGAACAGTGAGGGTGGCTGGATGGAGGACTATGACTACGTCCACCTGCAGGTGGGTGCTGCCTGCCCAGCCCCGGCTCCACCTCTGCCCCGCTCCTCCTCCCCAGCTCGGGGCTCCTGTGCTCAGGGGGAGATGTGTCCCCAGCTGGAGCCTGGTCCTTCGCGAGGCCTTGCACCCTCCGACCTTCCTCATCCCACATCACCCCTGTGGGCCAGTGTGGCCGTGTCGTTGAGTCCTGCGTTTAGCCCCTTGGGCCGGTGTCTCTGGTGACCAGCAGCAGTGGCTCTGTTCCTTGTGGGGAGACAGACCTGCAGAAATGTGCATACACAGAAAGATGCTCCGAGGGTGGGGGCTCGGCGGGAGGCGACGGGAAGTGGCTGGGGCTGCTCCTCCCAGGGCAGGCCCTGGAGCAGAGACCTGGGTGCCACCTGGGCGAGAGTCCCGATAAGAAGCATTCCAGGCTGTGCTGGGCCAGAGAGGCATCCAGAGGCAGGGAGCAGGTGGCCAAGCCTTTAGGTCAAGGGGGAGGGGTTGGATTTGGTTTCTGGTATGGGAGCCTGGGCAGGCAGGGTGGAGCGTGCGGTGCGGCCTTTCTTGGGTGCCCCGCCCTGTGCCCAGCTTCTTCTGGCCTGGCAGATGGTGAAAGGGGCGGCCAGCACTGCTTCCTGGGAAGCCACCTTCTTTGTGTGTGTCATGGCATGTGCCAGTCTAGAGGTGTGTGTGTGGGTCTATGTGTCCCCACATATGGCAGCCTGGGGAGGGGTGTGTGTGTGCGCGTGTGTGTGTTTGCGTGTGCTCGTATGTATGTGTATATATGTACGCGCACAGTACCACCTGGTGGCCACTCAGTTCTCTGTGCCTCATGGGGCTGGCCTCCACTTCTGGTACAGACAAGAACTGGCCTCAGCACAGCCCCTGTGTCTTCCCTCCAGGGGAAGGAAGAGTTTGAGAAGACCCAGAAGGAGCTGCTGGAAAAGGGCAGCATCACGCGGCAGGGCAAGAGCCAGCTGGAGCTGCAGCAGGTGAGGCCCCGGCCCTGAGCATCTTCATCTTTTCATTTGGTTTAAAGTTTTCAAGAGTAACTGTTGGAGACATTTAAAGAATGAGAGAGTGAGGTGAGAGCAGAAAACAGACCCCTCACAGCTGGCACAGGCTTGGTGTGGGGCTGCCTCTGCCCTGCTCCCTTCTTCACACTGCTGCTTACGTGTCCAGGAGAGTGTCCTGTGGGCGTTCGACTCTTCTGTCCTAGCATCTGCCATGGTATGAAGCATTCTTCATGGATTCTTTCAAAGATCACTTAACATTTATTTAATGTTGATGTTGTGTCTGTACCTCCTTAGTGTTATTTTCTCTTCTGAGGCAGAGTCTTGCTGTGTCGCACAGACTAGAGTACAGTGGTGCGATCTCCACGCACTGCAGCCTCAGCCTTGTGAGCGTCTGGGCTCAAGTGAGTCTTCTGCCCCAACCTCCCAAGTAGTTAGGCTTATAGGTGCCTGCCACCACACCTGGCTGATTTTTGTATTTTTGGTAGAGATGAGGTTTCACCATGTTGCCCAGGCTGATCTGAAACTCTTGGGCTCAAATGATCCACCTGCCTTGGCCTCCCAAAGTGCTGAGGTTGATTGAAGTGTGAGCTGCTGCCTCTGGTCCCTTATTATAAATATACTGCTATGTCTATATGCAGACATATCAATAGGACTTTTTTTTTCATATTTTGAAACATTTTCTAAGGGCAGAAAAGGGATATTTAAAAAAATATTAAGGGAGCTTTATTCTGATTATGAAGATAATTTTAAAAGTGAAAATACAGGATAGCACAAAGTGAACATAAAACTATCACCTGTCAAAGCTCCCTTGCCCACCATCTGAGCCTGGAGGAGGTGGCAGAGGGGAGGGCCTGTGACCCATGCCGCATGGACTACCCCAGCTGAGGCT
Source organism: Alouatta palliata (assembly GCA_004027835.1). NCBI lineage: Eukaryota > Metazoa > Chordata > Mammalia > Primates > Atelidae > Alouatta > Alouatta palliata. Next base: position 23,788 of record PVKV010006889.1, on the reverse strand, counting down.
GCTGCCGCCTCATCAGAGCTCGGTGAGACTCAATGAAGAGTGGAAGATGCTCGGAAAGTGCCTGGCACGTAGAGAACACTCAGAAAAGGTTATCTCAGAAACAGGGCAGGGTAGGGTTGAGAAATTACCTAATGGGTACAGTGTACGCTGGGTGGCGGCCACACTCAATGCCCAGACTTTCCCACCAGTGTACCCACATAATAAAACTTTACCTGTATCCCCTGTTAAATCTATTAAAGTAAAACAGGAAAAGAACAAATGTCACACCTGTAATCCTAACACTTTGGGAGGCTGAGGCAGGAAGATCACTTGAGGCCAAGGGTTGGAGACCAGCCAGGCCATATAGCGAGACCCAGGCCTTTATGTATTAAAAATTGTGGCCAGACATGGTAGCTCACACCTGTAATCCCAACACTTTGGGAGGCCAAGGTGGGCAGATCACTTGAGGCCAGGAGTTTGAGACCAGCCTGGCCAATATGGTGAAAGTCCATCTCTACTAAAAGTACAAAAATTAGCCGGGCATGGTGTCACATACCTGTAATCCCAGCTACCTGGGAGGCTGAGATGGGAGAATCACTTGAACCCGGGAGGCAGAGGTTGCAGTGAACCAAGATCGCGCCATTGCACTTCAGCCTGGGTGACAGAACGAGACTCCATCTCAAAAAAAAAAAAAAAAAAAAAAATAAGATTAGCCTGGGTGACAGCAAGACTCCATCTTTATAATAAAAATAGTTTTGGGGAAAAAAAGACTCACCAGAGCTTGTTGCCTGTGCTCTGTTGGGGCTCAAGTGATTTGCCTGCCTCGGCCTCCCGAGGTGCTGGGATCACAGACATGAGCCATGTCGCCCTGCCTCGCCAGAGCTTTTCAAAGAAAAAAGCTGAGTATATTCTCTCACTGGCTAAGAGAACCAAAAGATGAAGGATTTCACCAAGTAGCTGCCTCGGGGATAGTGCGAGGTTCTGAGTTAGGAAGGGGAGGTTTCCTGTTGGTTTGGCCGATTGGCTTGGAGCTTTGCGCCTAGGGTGGGACACAGCTTGCCTCTCCTGAGTCTGGGTACAGCTGGCACTATGGGGCCAGAGCAGCTCCACTGATGGTCTAACCCTAACCCTTCAGCCGACTCCTAGGCACAGGCAGCTGTGAGGTGAAGTGTCACTTTCATGTGTAGCTCAGGAAGGTGATTTAGCAGAGGTGGTATTTGGGGGCATTGGATTGCAGGTGACATCTTCCTTCTTTCCATTTGGTATATTTGAATCTTTGTAATGTGTATGTTACTTTTGAACTAAGGAGAAATTTTGTAAACTTTCCATTTTGAAATATTTATAGATTCACAGGAAGTTGCAAAGACAGAGTCGAGGGGTCCCCAGTGCCCTTGAGTCAGTTTCCCCAGTGCCATGTCTGAAGTCACATGGGACAGGACCCAAGCCAGGATGGTCACACCCACACCCTCAGCCCCAGGCAGCCACTGTTCTGTTGTCCATTTTGTCATTTCAAAATGTTCAGTGCACGGAGTCTGACCTTTTGAGACTGGTGGAAAGGTAACGGAACGGCCTGCAGAAGGCTTGTCATGGCCCCTGTTCCCTTCCGCAGGGTAGCACACCACCCATCCCCGAAGTCCCATGCACCCCGAGTAGCGGCCCTTTTTAGAGAAGTCCAGATCTTGGCCTGTGGTTCCGACTCACCCAGGAGCCTAACCCTGCTCCTGCTTCCCTCCCGCCCCAGCTGAAGCAGTTCGAACGCCTGGAACAGGAGGTGTCACGGCCCATAGACCATGACCTGGCCAACTGGACGCCGGCCCAGCCCCTGGCCCCGGGGCGGACGGGCAGCCTGGGGCCCTCGGACCGGCAGCTGCTGCTCTTCTATCTGGAACAGTGTGAAGCCAACCTGACCACGCTGACCAATGCCGTGGATGCCTTCTTCACTGCTGTGGCCACCAACCAGCCACCCAAGATCTTCGTGGCACATAGCAAGTTCGTCATCCTTAGTGCCCACAAGCTGGTGTTCATCGGGGACACACTGTCTCGGCAGGCCAAGGCGGCCGACGTGCGCAGCCAGGTGACCCACTACAGCAACCTTCTGTGTGACCTCCTGCGCGGCATTGTGGCCACCACCAAGGCCGCCGCCCTGCAGTACCCGTCACCCTCTGCTGCCCAGGACATGGTGGAGAGGGTCAAGGAGCTGGGCCACAGCACCCAGCAGTTCCGCCGCGTCCTGGGCCAGCTGGCAGCCGCCTGAGGGCAGTAACCCCCAGATGGGGGCAGGGGAAGGGTGTGGCGGTCCCAGCTCCCCGGCCCCCATCTCAAGAGTAGCTGTGCCACAGGCTTGGGGACAGGACCCCAGCTCTTCTTCGGGCCTGGCGCCCCAGATGCCCAGGATCTGTATATATTTATGGTTGGACAGGGCGTGGGGCCGTGCCCCCTCAGAGGAGCCGAAGCCCAGGGGCCGGCCAGTGGCCTTCCCCATCGTGCACTGTAGGACCTCGTGCCACCCAAGGGCTGAGCCTGGCCCCAGAGGGTGTCCTGTGGCCTGACAGGGCCAGTGCAGTTTGGTGTGTTCCTCCGCCTCACCAGGAGAAGACCCTGAAGAACTATTTTTCATTATTGATTTTCCAATCATTTGACTAATAGTCTCCATTTAAATAAAGTTTTTAAAATGAAGAGCAGTTGCCTGAGGGTACCAGATGAGAGCAGCCTGGGGCTGGTGACGGTTCAGGGAAGGCATCTGGGGGCAAGGGCCACGCAATTCCTGGGAGGGTGGAGGAGAGGTAGGTCCCTCCAGAAGAAAACTAAGGGGCACTGAGGCTAGGCGTCTCCTGCAGGGGGTGAGGTCTGTGGCTGGCCACATGGCCCTGGGAGCCGGGGCAGAGCCTGTGCCTGAGAGGAGTTGGGGGCAGTTTCGAAGCTGCAGGGTCTAGGGCCCCGAAGGCACAGCTTGGGCGTGGCCCCCTCGAGTCCTGGGAGGTGCCACAGTGAGCACCGCCCCTGGCTACAACCAGCATCTGGAGTGAGGGCAGGTGGGGCAGGACCAGCGGCAGGAGGGGAGTCACGGGTTCCCATGAGCCGAGGGCACCACCGGGGGCTGCATCCAGAGCTCTGCTTAAAATAATCTCATCCTAGCCTGTGGAACTCCCGAAGCGCACTGCTGGAATTATACATGGACTGGCCTCCAAGTTGGGAGAGCAGGGCCCAGAGAAGGCCCTTGCCCTGGACAAGTGTGTCCCCCCTCCCGTGGCTCCCCAACCAGCAGCTCACAGCCCACATGGAGGCTCCAGTGTGCCTGGAAGCCCTGGTGCTGCTCCCAGCCCTGACCACTCTGCATATGAATGTGGGCCTTGGTTTCCCCATCTGTACGAAGAAGTGGGTAGGGCTCGGTGATCCACAAATCCTCCTGATCCACCTCCACAGAGGGGGCCTCCTGACAGCATCCATCCCACAGCACACTCAGCCCACCCGCCTGGCTCAGGACAAAAGTAAAGGTGTGTGCAGTTGCTCTCAGTGGCTTTTTTTGTGTTTTACACAGGTGTGGGGTAGGAAGGGTCTCAGCCTCCACACCTTCCCAGGAATGAGCTTCGTGACTCGAGCATCCAGGCCCAGTGAGGACGGGAGGTGCTGGTGCTGCTCCACAACACGATGCTCTCCAGGCTCCAGGATCGGTCCTGGCAGGCAAGGGCTGCTGGAGTCGCCCTGTGGGAAGGAGAGGAGGTGTCTCCAGGACATCGGGGCCTAGGGGACCCAGACCTGGCAGAGTCCAGGGAGGAATGCAGAACAATGGCAAGCATGGGTGCAGGGAGTCCTGAGTTCTGGGTGCACGTGGCAGCCTCAGCTCTGCCATCCCCCCTGGAGGGAGCCAGGGCAAGTGGCTTTCATCCATGCTGGGGCGCTGTCTGTCCCATGAGCTGACCCTTCCAGCTCAGAGGGCTGGGGAGTGGAGGAAGTCCCCAGGGCAGCCTTACCTGCTTGGTTCAGGAAGCTGTGAGCCTGAGTCCTGGCCCTTGTTAGTCACAGGAAGGAGGGCAGAGAGGAATGGGGAGCCCAGGCTTCCATCAGAGGGCTGGCGAGTCCTGGGTATACATTGAATAAGGAACAGGCTGGGCTGGACAGGTGGAGTCTATGGAGATTGATGGGGAATGGCCTGTGGCACGTGGTGATAGTTAATGATTATCTTTCCACGTTTTTCTATAATGAGCAAAACTTACTTTATCATGGAAGACACCTGTCAGGATGCTTTCAGGAGCTTTAGTACTTGGGAAGAAGAAAAGCAGGAGCCCAACTGGGGGAGGCAGGTACCCATAGGCCCTGGCAGCCAAGGGTGCAGGCGAGGCCCAGGCCAGCTGGGTGGGGTCCCTGCACCTACTCACCTCCTTACCCAGAGGCCAGTGTGTCCCGTCGTGGCCTCACGAGCCACCTCTGCCTGCCTGTGTGGCCTTGCCTCAGCCATCCTCAGCACCTGGACGGACTCTAGGTAAGCCAAGCTTAGATTCCTCAGCCACCGCACGGTGGCTTTTTCTTGAGAAAGAGGGTGACAAATGGTGCTTGGGCTTGTGGGGGTGCCCAGGAAGTGAGCCAGTTGGGGTGAGCCCTGCTTGGCCACTGAATCCCATGCAGCAGCTAGCTGAGGACACAGAAGGGCGTCCCTTTCTCACTCAGGGTCCTAGTTTCCCTTGCACAGTGAGGGCGTGGGGCCCCCCAGGTTTCTCCAAGCTGCAGTCCTGATGGCCTGAGGATGTGCGGAGCTGTAGGTGGGGTGCGAAGCCCGGGGTGGGCGTCTCCTGCAGAGGCGCTGGCTCTGCCTATGGCTGGAGGACGGGGGTGCTGCTTCTCCAGCCTGCAGTTTGTTTTTGACCATTTTTTTTCTGGTTGCAGCGTGTAGTTGGGGTTGGGAAGGGGTGAGCGTCATTCCCTGACACCTGGGGGGCCCCAACTGCTCAAGCCTCACCTGACCCCACAGTGGGCAGCGGTGACCACCCAGTCCTCGCTGATGAGGGATCCCCCGCAGAAGTGGAAGCCAGTTTTGTCCTGGGAGGACAGAAGGGCTGACAACTCCCACAAGGGCGGGAGCGACCTGAGGGGCGAGGGCCGTATAATCCTAGCACGTTGGGAGGCTGAGGCAGGAAGATCACTTGAGGCCAAGAGTTCAAGACCAGCCAGGCCACATAGTGAGACCCAAGTTTCTGTTTATATATGAATGAAAATTGTTTTAAACCTCCCCCCGCCTCCAGCCTGGCCGCCACCCAGGCATGGGCAGGCTCCCTCTCTGATCTGCAGGGACACCTGCCAGGCCTGGGAGCTGGGGATGGCATCCTCCCCATTGACATCCTGGATAGGCTGTTGAGCACAGGGTAAATGGGGACTCCACAGCTGGGGTTGCGGCAGGTCAGCTGGCAGTTGATGGTGTCCTGAGGTGCCAGGGTGAAGAGCCCCCACCCCCTGCCGGCATCCAGAGTGCTGGCTATTGCAGGGCCCTCAGCCACCTTCCACCCTCCCTCAACCCCCTTTCCAACCCGCTGTGCACCTAACAGAGTGTCTGTCCCCCTCTGAGCCCAGGGTGCTGGGACATGTGGATGGATTCCCTGGGGCCCTGTGCTCCCATGGGCTCTGAGTCAATGGCTGGGGTGGATTGGGGTGTAGGGCCTGGGGACACAAACCCAGGAGGCCGCCAAGTCTAGAGGGTAAAGGGGTTGGGGTGGGTGTGGGCAAAAGGCATGGATTTGGGAGACCCTCTGGAGGCAGAATTCAGGGTGTGGAGGGCTTGAGGGTGCGGGGGCTGAGGGAAGAAAGAAACAGATGACCCAAGCACGGCCCAGGGGACGGGGGCAGTGGCCTGAGGGGACAGGGGGACCAGCAGGTTGTGAGGAGGAAGGGGAGGAGGATCTGGCCACGAAGGATGTGGTCCCCCCAACATGACATGGCATGGTTTGGCTTTTTGCTTCTGGGCATTTGGGGCTGGAGATGGGCAGGTTTGACCTGTGGCTCCCGGCCTGCCTGAGCCTCTCACTTAAGAGTCAGTGCCAGAGAGAGGGAAGCCCAGTGATCCAGAGAAAGGCCATGGGTGTCAGGGGTGCCCCTCCTGTCCCTGAGCCCACCAATCACGGCCCACCTCGCCATTGCCCCCTCATCACCCACCCTCGGGCTGATCGTGCTCCTGGTGCCAGCATATGTCTGGTAGCCCTTCCCTGGAGCCGCAGGTGTGTGGGGCCAGAGTGAGCTTGTCCTTGGGCTTCCCACCCGCTCCTGCAGGGCCCTGAGCAAGGGAGCAAGGGTGGGTGGTGAGAACCCTGCTGCCTGGGGGCAGGTGCTGAGGATGGGGCCAAGGTCCACCCGGGCCTGACCAGACAGATGCCCCGTCCGTCTCTGCACCGTCATCTGCCTGTGTATTCCTGGCCACTCTCGGGGATGCAGGAGCCCAAGTGGGGGGAAGGGGCCTAGGGAAGGGTCCTCCCAGAGGCCCCCCCATGCCTGGCTGGCCCAGCCCAATCCAGCCCACGGGGGCCCAAGTTCAGGAGTGGAGTGAGGCCTTGGAGGCCCCAAAACAGGAGGCAGGCAGCACTGACGTGTGCAACATGGGTTTATTGAGGCTCTGTGGGGAGCAGGGTCTGAGGGAGCTGCGGGCTCAGTTGGCAGCCAGGGTCTCCTGCACCCAGGGCATGAGCTTGGTGACACGGGCATACACGCCAGGGCTAGAGGTGGAGCAGGTCCTGCTGCCCCAGGACACGATGCCCACCAGGGTCCAGGCCCCCTCCTTCTGGCAGACCAGGGGGCCGCCGGAGTCGCCCTGTGGGAGAGGGAGAAGGGGGCTCGGATCTGGTAGGCCAGGCAGACTGGTCCCAAGGGCCACTGGACATTGTTCCCAGAGCCCAGTCCAGGACCCTACATGCAGCAGAGGCTCAGCACATGCTATCCCATGGGTTAGGAAAGACTCCAGCAGCTGCTTGCGTGGTTCATGCCCCTGGAAGTCTGAGCGAAACCCAGGATGGGACCCTTTAGTGGAAGCTCAGTAAAGCTGGATTGACCTATAGGAAGAACGCGGTGGGGCTGGCCAAGCGGTCTGTGTGAGGGGGAGGGCTGCTGAGCCTACTATCCTGCCGGGTCCACTGTCCAGGTTGTGCACTGCACAACTCCAAGAGCCATATGCTCTAATATTGACCGTGCAATTTTGCAACAAGGTGACTCTGTGACACCAGGAAGGAGTGGGGTTAGTAGATGAGGGCAGAGAGGGGTGGAAAGCCCAGGCCTCCCCGGCACCCCCTGGCCTGGCAGGGTCTGGGCAGGGCCCGCCTCACCTTACAGGAGGAGACGCCGCTGGCCCCAGCGCAGACCATCACGTCGGTGATCTTGCTGCCCCAGAACTTCTTGCAGTCAGCATTGGACAGGAGGGGCAGGGCTGCCTGCTGCAGCTTGTCAGGGGTCTTGCTGGCTGCAGGACAGGAGAAGGGTCAGGGCCCCTGGGCCCACCCAGCCCAGCGAGGAGGGAGAGACCGGGGGCCGACACGCCTGCCCTCCCCTACCCCATCGCCACGACCGTGGGCACGGCCCCTGGAGCCTGAGAAGCACCTGTGGGACGAGGGGGCACTGGCTCTGCCCAGGTGGGAGCCCCCAGCTCTGACTCCAGGCAGGTCAGCCAGAGCAGGGCTCACACAGCGGTGCGCCACTCAGAAGCGCCCCGCGGAGGCTCCTCATGATCTGGCCTGGATTTTATTTGCATTTGGGGATTTTAAATTCAGAGGATTTTCAATAAAGAAGGGACAGTTAGGAGCGTGTTGGTATTCAGAGCCAAACAAGAAGAGCCAAACAGTCATAGCGGGGACTCCACGGCAACGCAGCCCCGACCCCAGAGGCGGCCCCCGACCCCAAGGCAGCCCCGCGGCCCTCACCGGTGTACTTGGTCTTGCCCCAGCCGGTGGTGGCGCACAGGGTCCCTGCGGGGAAGTCGTCATCGGCACTAGGCAGGCACACCGGGGACACCCGGAGAATTGGGCGGGCGTGGCCAGCTTCAGCAGGGTGATGTCATTGCGCAGGGTCAGAATGCTGAACTTGGGGTTCTTGAAGACCTGGGGGTGGGGGCCAGAGCGCCGGGGTGAGGCCCCGGGAAGAGGCAGGACCTGCAGGCTTTGAGGACACAGACTCCTTCCCTGGAGCCCCTTTGGGAGCAGTCCCCAGGGCTGGAATGGGAGCCTCGAGGCTGGCCCTGCCCCCCTGGGCGCCTGTCCCTGAAACAGCTGAGGGGTCCCCCTGTGCCTGCCGCCCCTGCCCTCTGCTCTTTGGGGCCTGGGTACCTTGGCGATCTTCAGAACCTGGGTGTTCTCCTCATCAGAGCCCTGGTCAAACTCTCCAGCCACGACCACATCGGAGGTGCTGGACAGAGCGTAGCTGGTGAGAGGAAGAACGGTGCCCTGCTCACCCACCCCCACTGGGGCTGGAAGCAGAGCCCGAGGCTGCTGGCCTTCACCTGACCCCACAGTGGGCGGCGGTGACCACCCAGTCCTCGCTGATGAGGGAGCCCCCACAGAAGTGGTAGCCGGTTTTGTCCTGGGAGGAAGATAGGGAGGGTCGGCAGCTCCCACCCATGGCAACCCCCAAGACTGGCCGCCACCCAGGGTGCCCCCTGCCTTGCAGAACCCCCACTTACCTGCAGGGACATCTGCCAGGGCCAGGAGCCTGGGACAGCGTTCTCCCCATTGACGATCCTGGACAGGCCGCTGAGCATGGGGTGGATGGCAGGGACCCCGCAGCCTGGGGGTGGGAGTGGGGTGAGGGGTGGGTACCACCGGCCCGGGTCCTAACGCTCCAGCCTCCTCTCACTCCCAACTCTTCCAGTCGGGACCTAGACTGGCTCCCTGTCCCCTCCTCTGAGAAGTTGGTCCTGGCTCTCCTCTCCCCAGCGCTGGAATCCTCGGGGACAACCAAGTCCGATGTGCTGGGCTGTGGGCTGCTAAGAAAAGGGGTGTTGACCCCACCTCAGTTCAGAGAAGCCACACGGGTGGAGCGTGCGGTGTTGGCAGCCTCATGCTCAGGCTGGGAGGCCAGACTCTGTGGGTTTGAACCTGGCTCCCTCCCTGCCCAGCTAAGCCACTCAATGTCCCCATCAGCAAAGTGGGAATCACACCGTTTCTGACCTCACAGGTTTGGTAGAGTGAGCAGGCAGCACGCCAGCTCCACACCTGGCAGGAGGGGCTCTGTGAGCAGTTGAAGAGGGCAAGGCTTGAGGTGCTTAAAGGTTTGGACTGAATGGTGCCAAGCCACAGCTGCCCACACGCTCACCACCCAAGCCGTGCAGGAGCCACTGACTTTCAGGAAGTTTTCTGACGGCCTCAGGGCGGCCCCCAGACGCCCGCCTCCTACCTGGTGAGCTTCAGGTCAGATGTGGGTGGCGAAGGGGAGCAGGACGCTGCAGCCCCTGAACTCCGAGGTGGCAGCTGAGCCTGGGAGGGAGCCTGTGCCCTGGTCTAGGCCTTGCAGCGCCCACTGCAGAGACAGGGCTGGGGACTTGCTCAGGCCCACACGGGGGTGCATAGCTGAGCCGGAACCTGGGACCCCACTGGAAGCTGGGACCCCACTGCCCCTGGCTGGTGTCGGGGCTGGGAGTGAGGGGAAAACCCTTCGGCCTCCACAGGGCCTGGCACACACCGAAGGCGGTGCCCAGGAGGGCACAGCAGGAGAGGAGCCAGAGGAAAGCCATGGTGCCGTGGGGTATGGGCCACCTGTCCGAGGGCCTCTGTTATAGCCCTGCGCGCTGCTGTTATCTGGAGACCTTGGAGGGATAATCCCTTCCCTGGGAGTGGGCAGGATGTGCCGGCGCAGGGCTGGCCAGGGAGCCTGGGATGGCAGCAGCTGGGGCCCGGCTGACTCGGAGCTTACTCAGGTGGCCTTTGACCACAGCCTTCCTCCTCCAGGCCCAGGCCCAGGCCCAGGTGCACACCTCCAGGAGCTGAGTCCAGCAGCCCTGTGTTTGCACACTAGCGGAGTCTCTTGTGGTCTGGAAAGAACTCACTGGATCTTTTGGTGGTTTGAAAATCCCTGAGCAGTGTGGCCAAATAGAGGAGAGGATGGGGTAGTGGGACCATGCCCCACGGTGTAGCTGGAGGCTGGCATGCGGGGGGTTCCACCCAGGTCCCGGGAGTGGCTAAGAAGGCTCAGTGAAGGCCCAGCCGACGTCTGTGCTAGTCACTTGGGCTGTGTGCATGGGAGCGGAGAGCGGGACCTGCCTGCTGTCCTCACACTGGGCTACCCCTGCACACAGGTGCCAGTGTGCCTGGGCCCTGGAGCCGAGCACATGGCATCACAGGGTAAGACTGGGCCTAGGGACAGGCAGTTGGGGGGGGCCTGGCATGGCTCTGATGAGAACTGATGGAGGCTGAACCTCTGGGCAGAGTGTGAGCAGGGACACCTGGTTCCTGGTGTGGGTGACAGCGTGGGTGGTGGAGCTCTTTCCTAGCAGCTGGGAAACTGGGAAGGAGAAATGTTAGGTCGAGGCGCCAGATGCAGGGCGAGCTCCCCAGAATGCGCAGGAGAAGGTGCCTCATGGCTGTTTTAATTCCTGATGACTGCAGTGTGTGTGTTCACAGCACAGGTTTTGGGGTCAGGCAGCTATGGAGCCTTGAGCAAGTTACTTGCCCTCTCTGATGCTGTATGTAATTGAGGACGCCTAGAGTAGGGATACCATGACAGAAGGAAGAGCCTTCTTGAGCACCAGGACCAGGCCTAGCACACAGTCATGCTGGCGGGTCCCCAGCATTCCTCTTTCTTGAGTCATTTGCCTGTCCAGGTCCTTTGCTCATTGTAGAAGATTGAGAACAGAGGGGCATCGGGCACCAGCCAGGACGGAGTGTGGATTATCCAAGACGGATGAGACCACACCAACCCCTGCAGGCACATGAGTCCCTCCTGACAGCTGGACAAATAAAACAAATTCCTGCCTGTAGCAGGTGACGGGGAGAGGAGGCCGGAGAGTTTAGGGGAAAGAGTCAATTTTTGAAATAAGTAAAATATACACACCAGCCGCTAAGGAGTTATTAGTATGATTATTACTGATCCTGAGGCCAGGAAGGCCTCACTCTGAAGGGGACATTGAAGCAAACAACCAGGAGCTTGTGGGAGCAGCACAGGCATCCTTGGAGGAGAGGAAATGCATCTGGGATCACAGGAGCCAAACAGACCCGCATCCTGAGGGCAGCAAAGGGCTAAGTCGAGGGGGCAGTCTGGGAGAGCCCTGGTGAAGATGGTACTAGAGCCTCCAGGCAGCCCTTAGCTGTAAGCTAGCCAGGGCAGGTCAGGGAGAGGGCACAGTGGCCGTACCCTGTCAGCCTTTGCCTGGCCTGAGCGACCCGTGGCCTCAGCCATGTGGCCTTAGGAGCTGACAGCTGGCCAGGATCCCACCTGCTGCGTCCCCAACCCTGCACAGGCTACGGAGGCATGTGGGAACTGCGCGGCTGCAGTAGGGCTGGGGACAGGCACGCACAGATGTCCCCACTCCACTGCTCCTGGGGATGGGACCCTGCCCCCATGCTGCCCTCCAGCCCCGACGGAATCTGGACCCAAATGGTGAGGAAGGAGTCCAGGGACAGACTGAGCCCTGGGACACTCAGGACAGATGAGAGAGGCCACACGCAAGAGCCGGGACCTAGGTGGGGGAGGCAGAGCTGTGGCCTTGGCCAGAGTGGGGGTGGGAGGGGTGTGCTGGGGGTCCCCACATGCTGCAGCCTCCTGGCCACTGCTTCCTTTACTTACCTTGAAATGCCCCCGCTTAAAATGTATATAAAGCCAGGAGCAGTGGCTTATGCCCATAATCCCGGCACTTTGGGAGGCCAAGCAGGAGGATCACCCGAGCCCAGGAGTTCCAGACCAGTCTGGGCAACATGGAGAGATCCTATCTCTCCAAAAAATAAAATAGATTAGTCACTTTGGGAGGCCAAGGCAGGCAGATCACTTGAGGTCAAGTGTTCAATACCAGCCTGGCCAACATGGTAAAACTCTTGTCTCTACTAAAAATACAAAAATTCCCCGGGTGTGGTGGCGTGCGCCTGTAATCAAGGCAGAGACCATTTCCTTCACAGCCCCTTGGCAGTCAATCCTCTAACTCCAGAAGCAACCACCATTCTGATTTCTTTCCCCGGAGATCTGGTTTTGGTTTTGGTTGAGAGAAGGTCACTCTGATGCCCAGGCTGGAGTACAGTGGCATGATCACAGCTCACTGCAGCCTCAACCTCCTCTGCTTAAGCGATCCTCCCACCTCAGCCTCCCAAAGTGCTGGGATTACAGGTGTGAGTCCACGAATCAGGGGATGTTGTTAGTGTTAAAAATTTAAAACTGTTAGCAGCCAGGCATGGTGGCTCATGCCTGTAACACCTGCACTTTGGGAGGCCAAGGTGGGAGGATCCCTTGAGCTCAGGAGTTCAATACCAGCCTGGGCAACATAGTAAGACCCTGTCTCTCCAAAAAAAAAAAAAAAGCCAGGCATAGTAGCTGGTACCTGTAATCCTGACTACTGGGGAAGCTGAGGTAGGAGGATGGCTTGAGTCTGGGAGGCGAAGGTTGTAGTGAGCTGAGATCATTCCACTGCGCTCCAGCCTGAGGGGCAGAGCCAGACCCTGTCTCAAAATACAACAACAAAAAACGACAAAGAAAAACCCCTTTAAATTGTGGCAATACATGTAACAAAATTGACCATCGCACCAGTTTTTAAGTGCACCATTCAGCTCTAAGCACATCCACAGCCCTGTGCGGCCCCTCAGCTCAAGGAAGTGAAACTCGGTACCCTGCCCATCAATTAGTTTTCGGGTTCCAGAATTTCACGTGAACAGGACCCACGGTGATTCTGGAAGTCCGGCTCCTTTGGCTCAGCATCATTTCTTTGAAGTTTACCCACGCTGTTGCAGACAGCAGCAGGCTCTTCCTTTTCATTGCTGGAATGCACTACAGTTTGTCCATCTGTTCTGTGGTTTTGACCTAATATGAATAAAGCTGCTATGAACCTCCAAAGGCAAGTCTTTATGTGGATGTGTATTCACTTCTCTTGGGCAAATACCTAGGAGTAGGTCAGGCACGGTGGCTCACACCTGTAATCCCAGCACTTTAGGAGGCCAAGGTGGGCAGATCACTTGAGGTCAGGAGTTCAAGACCAGCCTGGCCAACATGGCGAAACTAAAAATACAAAAATCAGCCAGGTGTGGTGACGCGTGCCTATAATCCCAGCTACTTAGAAGGCTAAGGCAGGAGAATTGCTTGAACACAGGAGGCAGAGGTTGCAGTGAGCTGAGATCAAGCCACTGTACTCCAGCCTGGGCGACAGAGCGGGACTCCGTCTCAAAACAAACAAACACGCACACATCTAGGAGTAGAACAGTGGGTCGTAGGCTGGGGCTGTGCTTATGGAAACTGACAAACTCTTTTCCCAGTGGCCATCTACTTTTCCTTTGTAGCAAAACAGGATCTGAGTCCTGCAACCCGCTCTGAGTGTCTGCCCTTCTGGGAGGCACCTTCATAAAATTCCCTTGCCCCCTTCCAAAAAGCAGAGGACTTGGGGGCTGGATTTTCTTAATGGGGTTGGAGGTAAGATCCTTCTCTTTTTATTTTTGAGACAGGGTCTCACTCTGTCACCTAGGCTGGAGTGCAGTGGCATGATCATGGCTCAGTGTGCAGCCTTGATCTCCCAGGTCCAGCCTCCCGGGTAGTAGCTGGGACTACGGGTGTGTGCGACCACTCCTGGGTAATTTTTGTATTTTTTGAAGAGATAGGATCTCCCTATGTTGCCCAGGCTGGTCTCAAACTCCTCAGCTCAAGTAATCTGCCTGCCTCAGCTTCCTACAGTGCCGGGATTACAGGTGTGAGCCGCTTTGCCTGGCCAGGACCCTTCTCACAGTGCCAGTGGGCGTGTCTAAAATTATCAAGTGGAGCCGTTCAACTGAATGCTTCTTTTTTTTTTTGAGACAGAGTTTCACTCCGTCACCAGGCCCCAGGCTGGAGTGCAGTGGCGCGACCTCGGCTCACTGCAACCTCCGCCGCCCGGGTTCAAGCAATTCTCCTGCCTCAGCTTCCCAAGTAGCTGGGACTACAGGCGCACGCCACCACGCCCAGTTAATTTTTTTGTATTTTTAGTAGAGACGGGGTTTCACCACGTTGACCAGGATGGTCTCGATCTCTTGACCTTGTGATCCACCCGCCTCGGCCTCCCAAAGTGCTGGGATTACAGGCGTCCACCACCATACCCAGCTAATTTTTGTATTTTAGTGGAAACGGGGTTGCACCATGTTGGCCAGGCTGCTCTTGAATCCTGACCTCGTGATCTGCCTGCCTCGGCCTCCCAAAGTGCTGGGATTATAGGTGTGAGCCACCCCGCCTGGCTGGGAATGTTTTTTTAGTGAAAGCGCAGTACGCTCCCTGAGCCAATGAGATCCCATGCAGCTTGCTTAGAAAACAATTGTCCCCCGCTCCTTGTTGATGCTGGGCTAGCACTAGTAGGGAGATGGGCTGGGGAGTGTTTCCTGACCCGGGAGGGAAGCTAGGGTGAGGCACGGCTGTCCAGCAGGCGCTCAGCCCTTGCAGAGATCAATGACAGCTGCCCAGATGGGAACCAATGGGGCTGTTTATTCAGAGCTCGCCACAGCAAGGGAGTCAGCCACTGTTGCTTGCAGTGACGAAGATGCCAAGGCTGGCAGGAGAGAGGGAAAGCTTCATGGAGGAAAGGGGATGGCTTGCGTGTCCTGGCTGGTGGCTGTTGGTGTGGGGAAGAGGGAGGCAGGCTGCTGCGGTCTGTGTGTTTGTCCCACTGACACTTGTATTGCAATGTTATTAGTTTTCTGGTTTTGTTTTTGTTTTAAGAGTCAGGATCTTGCTTTGTTGGTCCAGGTCAGAGTGTAGTGGTGTGGTCACAGCTTACTATAGCCTTGACATCCTAGGAGCAAGCGATTCTCCCATCTCAGCCTCCTGAGTGGGTGGGACCGCAGGTGCACACCCCCACCCTGGCTGATTATTTATTTTTGTAGAGATGCGGGTTCGATATGCTGCCCAGGCTGGTCTTGAACTCCTGGACTCAGGTGATCCCCCAGCCTTGACCTCCCAAAGCACAGGAATTACAGGTGTGAGTCATTGCACCTGGCCTCATTGTTTGTATTAACAGGTAGGACCTATAAGTGGTGATTAGTGCGTGGGGGCTCTCCTTCCCAGGTGCGTTTTTTTTTTTTTTTTTTTTTTTTTGAGGCAGAGTTTCACTCTTGTTGCCCAGGCTGGAGTGCAGTGGTGCAATCTCGGCTCACCGCAACCTCTGCCTCCCAGGTTCAAGCAATTCTCCTGCCTCAGCCTTCTGAGTAGCTGGGATCACAGGTGCAAGCCACCACACTGGGCTAATTGTATATTTTTAGAAAAGACGGGGTTTCACTATGTTGGCCAGGCTGGTCTCAAACTCCGGACCTCAGGTGATCCGCCCACCTCAGCCTCCCAAAGTGCTGGAATTATAAGCATGAGCCACAGCGCCCAGCTTCCTAGGTGGGATTAATGCCATTATATTAATAAAAGGCAAGAACCCCAGTCTCATTTGTCTTTGCCCTTCCACCTTCCACCAGCTGAAGACACAGAGCTCAAGGCAACAGCCTGGAGTCAGAATCGCCAACCCTGCCTCTGGAGCTTGGACTGGCAACCTTCAGAAGTAAGAAAATACACTTCTGTCCACTGTAAATTGCGCAGTCTGGCGTATTCTGTCTGGAGTCACACAGGGCCTCAGATGCAGCTGAGCTCCTAGTAGGTGTCTTCTGCGGTTGTCCAGGCGTGCGTGGCTCTTCAGGGATGGCTGTTAGCGCCCTGGGCTGGTTGCTGCACGGTGGGCGGAGCTCTCTTCTTCTCGGCGGTCTGGCCCTGGTTGGTGTGCGTATCAGTCTTTCCCCTTCCACGCCATGTTTCGTGGCACAGGCATGGGCACTGGAAGCTGCAAAGGGCTGGGGCCGTTTCTCAGTTGTCGGCAGGATCTGTTCTTGGATGGGGTTGGTGGGGATGGGTGACGTGGGTTCTACAGAGAATAACATCCTCTTGTGAGGCCACCACCCTGGTTGTCACTGGTAGCTCTGATAAAGAAGGTCGGCTCCCTCAGACACAGTAAGGGGCTGCCCACGTTGTCAAGGGAGGCTTGGGGAGATTTGGGTTTGGGGTTCTTTACCTTTGCTGTGTCTGCCCAAAAGCCCTCACCCTGTGTCTTGGGGTGCCCATGCCTGCTGTGCAGTCCTCAGCGTAGGAATTATGGTGGGGTTGATCATTGCATATTTAACAATTTTTTTTTTTGGAGACAATGTCTCACTCTGTTGCCCAGGCTGCAGTACAGTGGCAGGATCTCAGCTCACTGCAACCTCTGCCTCCTGGGTTCAAGTGATTCTCCTGCCTCAGCCTCCCAAGTAGCTGGAATTGCAGGTGTACACACCACATGCAGCTAATTTTTGTGGTTTTCGTAGAAGTGGGGTTTCACCATGTTGGCCAGGCTGGTCTTGAACTCCTCACCTGAGGTGATCTGCCTGTCTGGCCTCCCAAAGTGCTGGGATTACAGGTGCGAGCCACTGTGCCTGTCCTGACAGTCCTGCACCTCCAGCCCCGAGAGGCCCCTGGCTTATCCTCGGCCATGTCTGTCCCGTGGCCTTGGGAAACAGGGCCTCCTTCAATGCTGCACCCAAGGGCTCCTGATTGTCAGCCACACTCTAGGCTGAATATTCACTTCTTTTAACTTCTCCTTTTCCCCGAATTTGCTCTCCACGGCCAGTGAAGGAAGGCTTCTGACCCCACAATACTTGACAGCTGTACCGAGCTGCTATGAGCTATTATGTATAATTCAAATACCATACAATTCACCCATGTAAAGCGTCCAATTCGATGGATTTGGGTTTATTCCATTGATTACATTTGATTATGGTCAAATATATGTAACATAAAATTTGCCGTTTTAACCTTTTTTCAGTGTACAATTAGTGGCACTAATTACATGCTACAGTATTAATTACACTGTGCAGTACTCATTCCATTCACAATATTGTGCAGCCATCACCACTGTTTCCAAAATTCTGTATCCAGTCAACAATAACGCTTCCTTCCTCTCTCCCCCCAGCGCCTGTGGGCCTCTAGCCTAGTTTTTGTCTCTATGAATTTGCCCATTAAGAACATTTCATATATTAGCTGGGCGTGGTGGCGCATGCCTGTAACCCCAGCTACTCGGGAGGCTGAGGTAGGAGAATCGCTTGAACCTGGGAGGCGGAGGTTACAGTGAGCCGAGATCACACCACTGCACTCCAGCTTGGGTGACAGAATGAGACTGTTTCAAAAATAAAATAAAGTAAAATAAAATAAAAAGATAAGACACTCCAAGTCAGCCGGATGTGGTGACTCACAAAAAAATTAAAAAGCAAAAGAATGTTTCATAGAAATGGAGGGATACAATACTGTGCTTGTATTGCTTATTTCATGTAGCATACCGCATTGAAGAATCATCCATGTTTTGGCATATATCAGTACTTGATTTATTTTGATTTGCTTTTGTTTTTGTGTTTGAGATAGGGTTTCCCTCTGTTGCCCAGGCTGGAGTGCAGTGGCGCAAGCACAGCTCACTTCAGCCTTGACCACCTGAGCTCAAGCGATCCTCCTGCCTCAGACTCCCATGTAGCTGGGACCACAGGCACGCACCACCACACCCAGCTCCTTTTAAAAAAAGAATTTGTAGAGATGGGGTCTTGCTCTGTTGCCCTGGCTGGTCTCAACTCCTGGCCTCAAATGATCCTCCCCTCTTGGCCTCCCAAAGTGCAAAGATTACAGGTGTGAGCCCCTGCACCCAGCCTGCCTCATTCCTTTTGATGACTGAATAATAGTCAGTGGTGTGGATAGTTCAGATTTTATTTAACTGTTCGTCGGCTGATGAGCAATAGGGGTGGTTTCTGTCTTTTGGCTGTTGTGAATCATGCTGCTGTGAGCACTGGTGTGCAGCGTCTGCTTAAGCCTTTGCTTTTATTTTGGGGAGCGTACCCCAGGAGTGGAACTGCCGGATCATGAGGTAACTCTATCTTTGTTTCTTTTGTGGAACTGCCAAACTGTTTTCTTTGTACTTTTTTTAAACTCTTTTTTTTTTTTTTTTTTTTGAGACAAGGCCATGCTCTGTTGCCCAGGCTGGATCTCGGCTCACAGCAGCCTCGACCTCTCAGCCTCAGGTGATCCTCCTACTTCAGACTCTTGAGAAGCTGGGACTATAGGCACACACCACCATGCCCAGTTAATGTTGTTTTTTTAAATTTTTTTTTTTTTTTTTGTAGAGATGGGGTCTCACTGTGTTGCCCAGATGGTCTCAAACTCCTCAGCTCAAGTGTTCCTCCCACCTTGGCCTCCCAAAGTGCCAAGATTATAGGCGTGAACCACCTTGCCCAGCCATGCCAAACAGTTTTTCATAGCAGCTTCACCATGTTACATTCCCAGCAACTGTGTGAGGGGTCTGGTTTTTCCACATCCTCACCAACACTTGCTATTTTCTGTTTTTTAACTTGTAGCTATCAGCCAGGTGCAGTGGCTCATGCCTGTAATCCCAGCACTTTGGGAGGCTAAGGCAGGTGGACCACCTGAGGTCAGGAATTCAAGACCAGCCTGGCCAACATGGCAAAACCCTGTCTCTACTAAAAATATAAAAATTAGCCAGACCTGGTGGCACATGTCTGTAATCCCAGCTACTCTGGCGGCTGAGGCAGGAGAGTTGCTTGAATGCAGGAGGCAGAGGTTGCAGTGAGCTGAGATCACACCACTGCATTCTACCCTGGGTGACAGCGTGGGATCGTGTATCCAAAGGAAAAAAAAAAATTGTAGCTATCCTGGTAGGTGTGAAGTGTATCTCTCTCTCTGTGGTTTTGCTTTCTTTTTCTTTCTTTCTTTTTTTTTTTTTTTTTTTTTTTTTTGAGACGGAGTCTCACTTTGTTACCAGCCTGGGGTGCAGTGGTGCAATCTCAGCTCACTGCAGCCTCTGCCTCCTGAGTTCAAGCGATTCTTCTGCCTCAGCCTCCCAAGTAGCTGGGACTATAGGCGTGCACCACCGTACCTGGCTAATTTTTGTATTTTCAGTAGAGATGGGTTTCACCATATTGGCCAGGCTGGTCTCGAACGCCTGACCTTGTGATCCACCGGCCTCAGCCTCCCAAAGTGCTGGGATTACAGGCATGAGCCACCTCGCCGGGCCTAGCTCTTTTTTTTTGTATTTTGGTAGAGATGGGGTTTCACCATGTTAGCCAGGATGGTCTCGAACTCCTGACTTCATGATCCACTTGCCTTGGCTTCCCAAAGTGCTGGGATTACAGGCATGAGCCACCACACCCGGCCTGGTTTTACTTCCTGGCTCCTCTGTCAGTGGTGCCCTGGGCTATCTTTTCATGGCTTATTGCCCCTGGCGTGGCCCCACAGTAATGACAACCACCCCTGACTCTGTAGGACTCGGTGCACTTCCGCCAGTGCCACGTCCAGCGCCAACTTGAGTGACTGCGACGCCGCTGCGTGGTGTGGCCCAGCCAGGTCTCATCTTCCCTGGTAACAGGTGATCCATGGAATCCTCACATAGGAGAACCCAGACTGCCATGCACAGTGGCCCTGGGGCCTCAGTTTCTGTGCCAGTCATGGGCCTGGCTGACACATACGACACACTCGAAGTGGGTCATTAGAATGAAGTGTTCACAGAGGGCATTTTTACAGAAGCACGAGCAGGGTTTAGGGAAACCAACAAGCGAGGGTGCCTCGCACAGGGCTGGCCTCACTGGGGACACACCTAGAGCTGGCGTGACAGGGACAGTGGCAGCTCTGGATGTGGCCAGCGCAGCTGTGTGGGGACGGCCGCCTGGAAGGGGCTGTGGCCTCTGCAGAGGAAGCAGCCAGGGAAGCAAATGCTGGACTCCTCCCTCCTCGTACCCTCTCCCGGGCTGCTCATGAGACCTGTCGGGCTGCTCATGAGACCTGTCGTGCTGCCTCGCCCCTGAGGGTCGGTCTCCTGGAAGCCAGAACATGGAGAAGGGAGGAGGAGAGGACCTGAGAGGAGAGTGGAAGACCCCCGCACCTTCATCGTGGGTCCTTCACTTACAATGCTTTTTGGTGACCAGCCTGGGCAACACAGTGAGACGCCGTCTCTAGAAAAAATTTAAAAGTTAGCAGAGTGTGGTGGCTCATAGCTGTAATCCCAGCTGCTCGGGAGGCTGAGATGGGGGGATCGCTTGAGGATTGCTTGAGTCCCCAGGGGTTCTCAAGCAGCCTGGGCAACATAGTGAGGCCCCATCTCTACAATAAATAAGAAAATGAGCCGGGTGTGGTGGCGTGTACCTGTGGTCCCAGCTACTGGGGAGGCTAGGGAGGCTGAAGTTAGAAGATCACTTGGGCCCAGGAGTTTGAGGCTGCAGGGAGCAGCGATCGCATCAGTGCACTCCAGCCTGGGTGACAGAGGGGGAGCAAACCTGTCTCAAAAAACAACAACAAAAATATGCTTTTTGACTGGGCACAGTGGCTCATGCCTGTAATTCCAGCACTTTGGTAGGCTGAGACAGGCGGATCACGAGATCAGGAGATTGAGATCATTCTGGCCAACATGGTGAAATCCCATCTCTACTAAAAAATACATAAAAATTAGCCAGGCGTGGTGGTGCATGCCTGTGATCCCAGCTACTCGGGAGGCTGAGGCAGGAGAATCTCTTGAACTCAGGAGGCAGAGGTTGCAGTGAGCCGAGATTGCACCACTGCACTCAAGCCTGGTGACAGAGCGAAACTCTGTCTCAAAAATATATATATATGCTTTTTGTCATGAACTGCATGGCTGATAGTGGCTAAATAATAGGAATTGGCTTTTTTCCTGTGCGGAGATGTGGAGGCCAGCAGCCGTGGGCCTGTGCTCTGCCGCTCAGTGGTGTCGTAATTCTGGGTTCCGGTCCCTGTCTTTCTTCTCCTGGTCTTGAGATGGCAGCCGAAGCTCCAAGCACCACATCCCTGGGGTATGGGATGTGCCCGAGCACAGCGGGGAGGGACTGGGCTCTCCCCTCCCTCTCTCCCTCACCAGGTTCGGATTCATCAGAGCTCTCCCCACGAACCTGGGGTGGGTGTCCCTCCCTGTGAATCCTCCCTGTGGACCAGAAGGGGGACATGGCTGCAGACAGGTACCAGTGGCTGTCACTGTCTGTGAAAGAATTGTCATGCTGCCCCAGGGAGTGCTTGCCTCGTGGTCTGGCTGGAAGTGGGGAGGGCTGGAGATGAACAGAATGGCTGTAAGTGAGCAGACAGAAACACACAGCTGCTGTCTTGTCGCCTCGGCCTCCTTATAGACTGGGGAGGCCCTCCATTCCAGCCCATGTGCCCCGGACTCAAGTCTGTGATGCACTTAGCTATTACTCCTGGCCAGAAGAGCCAGTGGCTTCGGGCTGCTGCTGTTTTCTGCTCTGCAAAAATCTCTGAAGCAAGGGAAATACACAGGGCTTGGGTACCTGCTTGGAATGAGTGACGGAAAACGCCCCAGCAAATGTTACTATTTCAAGAAATCACCCTGGTCTAAAACATCAATATGAATTCCGTAGACTCAGAGCTGGGGCTGACCCTCCTGGGTGGTGACACAGGCTGGTAACACATCAGAAAGCTGCCAGCCCTCGCTGTCCCCAGGTATATGGCAGCCTCAGCCTTCTGCTGGGATGGGATGTCAGAGGTCCCTGCAGGCTTTGGGGCAGAAGCAGGTCCCAGTGAGCAGGACGGGGTCACTGAGCTTGCTAAAGCATCATGATTGGCCGGGTGTAGTGGCTCACGCCTGTAATCCCAGCACTTTGGGAGGCTGAGGCAGATGGATCACTTGAGGTCAGGAGTTTGAGATCACCCTGGCCAACATGGCCAAACCCTGTCTCTACTAAAAATACAAAAATTAGCCGGGTGTAGTGGTGCATGCCTATAATCGCAGCTGCTTGGGAGGCTGAGGCAGGAAAATCACTTGAACCCGGGAGGCGGAGGTTGCAGTGAGCTGGGATCACTCCACTGCCCTCCAGCCTGGATGACAGAGAGAGACTGTCTCAAATAAATAAATAAATAAATAAATAAATAAATAAATAAATAAATAAATAAATAAATAAATAAATAAATAAATAAATAAATAAATAAATAAATAAATAAATAAATAAATAAATAACTAACTAACTAACTAACTAACTAACTAACTAACTAACAAACAAACAAAACAATTAGCCGGGTGTGGTGGCACGTGCCTGTAATCCCAGCTACTTGGGAACCTGAGGCAGGAGGATCACTTAAACCCTGAAGGCAGAGGTTGCAGTGAGCTGAGATCGCACCGCTGCAGTGCAGCCTGGGGGACAAAGTGACACTCCATCTTAAAGTTTTCTTTATCATTTTACGGTGTGGAATCAAAGTTCCACTTTATAAGAAACTGAAACTTTATGAAATGATGAGTTCATTATATCATGAGTCATTGCAGAAAAAGTGAATTCCGTCAGGCACTGCGGCAGATATGGGACACCTGTCAGCAGCTTTACCCACCCGTACGGCCAGCAGCGGGGTGGTTCCTTGTCACCTGGACACTTGCCACACTCAGAAATGCCTTGGCTTTACTGGTGACATGCAGTGACACTCTGAAGAATCCAGGATGCCACGAGCCCTTTGCTTCTAGGACAGTGCTATTGTGGACACATCCTTCACTGAGAGCCTTCGGCCACACAGAGTTCCTGCGGGCTGCTTCCATGAGAACCACTGCGGCCTGGCGATGACCCGCTGGGCCTCTGTGAGCCCTGGGGTGGGACTGCCTCCACTTCCCCACTGGGAACAGAAGAGCCTGATGCAGGCTCCTGGCAGGGCTGCTGGAGCTCACAGCTGGCTCTTCGGGGCCACGTCCCCAAGGCTGATGGGTGATGTCAGGGCAGCTGCCCATTTCCCAGGGGCTGGGGTGTCCTGGCAGAGAGCCAGGCCAGGCTCTGCCTCCACTATCGCCCAAGGTCCCTGGGTGACAAGGAGGGTGGGCTCA
The DNA here is from genome assembly GCA_004027835.1 of Alouatta palliata. Classification (NCBI taxonomy): domain Eukaryota; kingdom Metazoa; phylum Chordata; class Mammalia; order Primates; family Atelidae; genus Alouatta; species Alouatta palliata. The sequence continues at coordinate 813 of PVKV010006889.1, read as the reverse complement.
GGCTTCCCTGGCTGGGCGGGGCTGGGGCTCCCGGGGAGGTAAAAGGGGCCCCTCAGCTGGCAGACCCCACACCTCCTGAGGCAGCGCCATGGCTTTCCTCTGGCTCCTCTCCTGCTTCGCCCTTGTGGGGGCTGCCTTTGGTGAGTGCTGCGACCTGAGGAGTTCTGTCCTGAGGGAGGCCTGGGCCTCAAGGAGAGTCGGGGGATCTGAGCCCCCTGCTCTGTCCCCTGCAGCCTCATCCCCAGCACAGGCAAGCTGAGGTCGCAGGGAAGAGAGGGTCCTTCTAGGGCTTCCTGAGCCTGCACAACCTGCTTCAGCAGTGGGAAGGCCCTTGCTGGCACCTGCCTCGGTCTGAGCCTCCAAAAGTGGCTGGCCGGGCAGGTGGGGCGTGCTGTGCACAGGGTAAGGTGTGGCCCCAGGAGACCTCCCAAGGCCTCCGCTGGGGTTTTTATTTATGTGCCGGATACTTGCTAAGCATTTTCTTTTCCTTTTTAATTTTTTTTTAAGATGGATTATCGCTCTTGTTGCCCAGGCTGGAGTGCAGTGGCACAATCTCGGCCTCCCAGGTTCAAGCGATCTTCCTGCCTCAGCATCCTGAGTAGCTGGGACTACAGGCACACCATCACACTGGCTAATTTTTGTATTTTTAGTAGAGATGGGGTTTCACCATGTTGGCCGGGCTGGTCTTGAACTTCTGATCTCAGGTGATCCACCCGCCTCGGCCTCCCAAAGTGCTGGGATTATAGGCATGAGCGACCGCACTCAGCGCATTTTCTTTTCTTTCTTTCTTTTTTTTTTTTTTTGAGACAGGGT